>PVJX010021794.1:0-31438 GCA_004027295.1 Dolichotis patagonum | reverse complement strand
AGGTGAGAGGTGGCAGCACACATAACAGCTGGAATGGTAGTAGGTGGAAGCTCTCTGCCATTTGGAGGAAGCTCCCTTGCGCCCCCTAATGGCCAGTCAGCAAGGGGCTGGTTTGCACCCAACCCTGACAAGCCCAGAACTGGCCCTTGCCCAGGAGGTGGCCACGCTGCCAGCCCCAAGCTCTAACCCCATGAGCACCACAGCACCCTGAACAGAAGCCAGTGCAGGAATCTCTGGAGCTTGTTAATCACTCCAGGTCTGCCGGATGTGATGGCACATACCTGAAATGTCAGCGCTCAGAGGGCTGAGGCAGCTGGATCGCTGGGAGTTCAAGGTCAGCCTGGGCCTCACAGTGTGTTCAAGGCCGGCCTGAACTACATAGCAAGATCCTGTCCCCAAACTCCCCAAACAAACAAACAGAACTCCACGTATCTCTGAAGAATTAACACAGTGAGCTACAGGGCCCTAGGGAAAAGAAACTAGATGGAGGGGCCACATGTGAATGTACCCTGAGGTACAGTTTTGTTTTGTTTTTTGGTACCAGGAATTGAACTCAGGACCTAGCACTTGGCAGGCAGGTTCTTATACTGCTGATCTATATTCCCAGCCCCAGGTACAGTTTTATTCACAAGCAGAAACTAAGAGTATGAAAAACCCATAATTTTGCTTCCCCTACTGTTAGGAATTTACAAAAAATTTAAAGATCTTAATTGGCTTTTATTTGTAATGCTAGAATCTAGAAAACCACATTCTGTAAAACAGAATGAGCAAGTGTCCTATCAGCAGAGAGAGGCTTTTGGTTTTACAGATAGAAAGGCACTGAGGAAAGCAGAAACAATAAAAAGCAGACTGGTTGCTTGAAAATGGTTTTTGTTGTCAAGAAAGGTTGAAGGGCAGGGGACTTCCTTGTGATTCCAGCAAAAACTAGCATATTTGAGGGTCTGCCAATTAGCTCTTCTGACTTCTAGGAAGGTCAAATAGCATGGGACTTCGGCAGGACTTTGGTTTGTTCTGCTGGCCTTATATGATCTCAGTCATCAGGCCCTCTTTTAATTTTACTTTACATTTATGGATTGATGATTGAAAGAGGGTCTCCCTATGTAGCCCAGACTGGCCTTGAATTCTTGATCCTCCTGCCTCAGCCTTCTGAATGCTGGGATTACAGGTGTGTTCCACTATGCCTGGTTTAAATTTTCTTTAATGGAATGCTGAGCCATAAGCATTCATCTGGGTGTGAATGCACAGAACACAGACCAGTAAGACATGCAAATCTACATATGTAAACACACTTACATGCATGTTCTGTCACAGATGTGAACACATTCACACACATACACAAAACACTCCAGCCTCAAGTCTCACCTGGTCTCTCTTTCCTCACCAGGTTCATTAATTTGTTAAAGAAAAATTAAAAGAGGTTATTGTTTTGGACTAGGTTCCTGCATTAGGTCCCAAAAAATGAAAATAAAAATTAAAACAGAACCTAGGAATGGTGGCCCATGCCTGTGATCCCCACACTCTGGGAGGTAGAGGCAGGAGGATCACAAGTTCAAGTCCAGCATGGGCAACTTAGCAATTTAGCAAAACATCATCCATTACAAAATAAAGAAAATATAAAAAGGGCTAGGGCTGCAGCTCAGGGGAAAGCCCTGGGTTTAGTCCCCAGCAGTGCAAGAAAAAATAAAAATATTAAAAGAAAGTCAACCATGCTAAAGTTGCTAAAATCCCAAGCTGTTTAACCTTTCAAGAAACCAGACAAAGGAGATCTAAATTTCCCAAACAAGCCAGTTTTAGTTGACAGAGATGTTCCCTCTGCCTTTAGTCCTTATAAAAAGGAAGCTGAAATAATCTGATGTTAATCAATCAGTCCTTTTCTATTATTCTGTCCCAACTCTCCAAGGAAAGCAATTTGAAATGACCACTCCTCTTTTGGTTCTTTGGTCTCTGCTCTCTTTCTTTGGTTCTTCTCTGTTTATAAAACCTACCTCTTCTGCTCAGCCAATCAGAAAACTCATTCTGCTTTACAGAATAAAGCGCTGCTCTACTCTAGAATTTAAAAATAAAGCCAATTAAGATTTTTAAACTAAATTGTTGTAATTTTGTCCTTTGACAAGGCATAGTTTTTCACAGTATCTGCCAGTGAGGTGACAGACCCTGTGGACAGAAGTCCTGTCCACAAAGCTCACCACTGTGTGCCCTATGCCTGGACCACACGGGGCCTGGAACAGCAGAGCAGTGAGCATGGGATGTGGTACACTGCGTGGAGTCTGGTCCATCCTCAGAATGCAGTGAGGTCCATGTCACCACGGGAGAAGCAGGAGTCCCAGACCCGAGTGGCACCAGCAACCACCCAGCCCAGCTTCAGCAGGACCACAAGAAGCTCAGCTGAGCAGGTGAGTGGGGACGGAGTCAGGCCTCTGTCCTGCTTGCTGAGTTTGAGCAGAGCCAGGACCGCCAAACAGGGAGCTCCATACGTGTAGCTGAGTCTGCCAAGCAATAAGAAAATTTCCAAAAAGGGAGCTGATTTTATCTTTTTAAGGAGCTGATTTTTAGATCAACAGTTCAGACAACATTTAGAACAGTATAAAATAATATAAATGCACATTCATGCATGTATGTAGATTCATTACTGACCTGTTACTGTAGATAGTTGTACACATAGGTAGAGAAGTCGATCTCCTATTGGCTAAGACCCTGAGCAAAGCCAGATTCATGAATAACACCCCGGACTCCAAGCACTTCACACCCTCACATTCCTTCTTTGCTTTTGGGTGCAAAGAAGGAAAAGATCAAGCAGGATGGCAAAATTAGCCTAAAAAAGTATTTGGGGGACAGAGTTACGTTGAAATAAATTTGTCAATTTAGATATAAAAATGCTTGCTGTCTTGTGGACAATGCCATAACCTTGAGATCAGCTTTTTTTTTGTTAGATCAAAAAATTTCCATGTCTACCAAATAAAGATCACTTACAAGTTTTTAGCCTTTTAAATAGCATTCAAACGCATGGAACCTGAACCTTAATAGTAAACAAGTCAATAACACCCCTGAGGATGTAAGAGGCCAGCAAGCTAACTGCTATGGGGACCAAGTTAGGCTTGCTACGTGTTTTTGTGAATAAAGTTTTATTGGGACATAGCCATACCCGTGCTTTTGCCCCAGACTGGTAACAACAGATATCGACCTGCAAAGTAAAAATCTGGCCCTTTAAGAAAGAATCTGGTCAGACACGTAGGTGCACACCTTTAATCCTAGGTACCTGGGAAGCTGAAGCAGGAAGATGGCAGAGGTCAGCCTGGACAGCTCGGGGTGTTTCTGTCTAAAAATAAGAAGTGCTGTAGGTGTAACTCCATGTTCTCTGGGTCTAATCTTCAGGAGAAAGAGAATATGAATATGGATTAATGAGAGAGAAGGGAAGAGTTTGCCAACCCCTGGCCAGGCCTGTTAAATGCCTCATTATAATGTTGAAAGTATTGGAAGACACCCTTTTGTCTTAGTGATTTCTTTGTTTACAAGAGACACACTGGCATTTAGAATTGGTAGGAGTACCAGAAAAGGGACTTGTCTTTATTTATGTAACTTTTTAAACCTTGGATATTCTTTTCTATATTTTTCAACCTTTTTAATACAGACATTAAAATAAGAAAATTAACTTTTTAAAAAAGATAGCCAGGAATGGAGTTCAGTGGTAGAGTGCTTGCCTAGCATGTGCAAGGCCCTGGTTTCAACTCCTAGTACCAGGAAGGAAGGAAGGAAGGAAGGAAGGAAGGAAGGAAGGAAGGAAGGAAAGAAAGATAGAAAGAAAGAAAGAAAGAAAGAAAGAAAAGAAAAGAAAAGAAAAGAAAAGAAAAGGAGGAAGAAAGGAAGGAAGAAAAGAAAGAGACGGCCAGCACGCCCTCGAAAGGTGGAAATGGGCTCCTATACTGACTTTGAATTAGAACTGCACTTCGATCTGGAGCTGAGAGGCCAACCAGTTCCCTGGCCTGCTCTCCAACTCGGAAACAAACTTTCCAGAGACTCTGTTTGCTTTGCGCTGCACCTGATGCGATTTCTCTGAGTGGGAGGGAGCCTACTTTCATTTCTCTGGTGAGTAATAGTGGAACCATTAACTCTTTCGTCCAGGAGCTGGGTTCCCTTTGATGGGGTCGGTTTGATATTTGCAGTTTTTTCCTAAGAACTCTAGAAAAAACTATCTAGGCTGCTTCTCTTTGATTTGGTTTACAACCAAGGGTGAGATTTCCAAGTGGAAAATGAACACCAACTCAAAAGAGGTTTTATTTCACATCGTCCCAAGTATTTTCTGAGTGACTGATCAAAATTCAGTTTATGTTCTAGATGCTTTTCTGATTTTGCTAGCTGAGTATTTGTTTGTATGTGTATTGTTTATTTGGCGCTGGGGATTGAACCCAGGGTCTGCCACATGCGTGCATTCTACCTGGGAGTTACACTCTGCTTTGCTCACAAGCTCGTTTCTTCGGCGAGGTCTCAAGGGCGCACCCTATGGGCCGAGGACCGCAACTGCAGCAGGTCCCAACCCTGGCGGAATCTGCCTGCTAGACCTCAGCAGACCAGCACCGTTTACCAAAACAGCTCTTTATGATGACACCTTTACTGTCCTGAGGTGAAACTCACAGGTAAGACTGCCTCCCCCACACATGTAAGTTCAAAATAAATCAGCAAACATAAAAAAGAAAAAGAAAACGCCGCTGTACACAGCTGACGTGCTCCCGGGGAGGCTCTAAGGAAGATCGCAGGCGCCCAGGGCCTCAAGGCATTTTGGGCAACACAATGAGACCAAGGAAAAAAGAGAAGGCGGGAGGAAACCCGCTGCGTTAGCTTCCCGACTTCAGTCAAGAGAAGATTATAAAGCAGATTCAGGTTTGCACTGGGGCTTTAAGATGTAACAGCAAGGTTTTGTGGCTCTGTTACCGCTCTCTCCCACGTGAAGGGGCCGAGGGCCCGTTACTACTAGGGAGGCTGGCAGGCAGCCTTCTGCCCCCTCCATGTGATGCTGCTGCTGTGTGTTCTCTTGTCCCTTTCCTCCCGAGGACCCGACTAAACTCCATTTCCAACACCCTGCCGTTTGGTGGGTCCATGTGCCCGAGCTCGGGCCAGTGCAAACGGGACACTCGCAGGCCTGGTCCTCATCCCTGCAAGCCCAGTGACCACTCCCACTCCCACTCCCACTCCCACGAAGCCACCTCTTCTCTTGGAGCCATGAATTAAAGATAGGGAATCACATCACAGAAGGAGGCTGAACCCCTGCAGAGTAGAGGGGAGAAGGCCCCTTGCCCTGGCCCACTCACCACCTGTGAATGGCACAGAACAACCCCATGCAGTGTAGTGAGTGAAAGCCCTAAGATTTGGCCGGTAATTTGCAAGAGCAAGCATTTCTGTAAGGAATGCGTCCCGGAGTTCCCTCTTTGTGATTTTAAGCAACACCTTGACAATGGAGCAAGGAACACTTAGTTACTCAGTGAAAAAGCCGTGCTCAAGTACCCGTGAATTGGTAGAAAGACCCAGGATGTATTTTCTACACAATAAATAGCTTAACTACACAAAGAATACCAGAAGTCCAGGAGAAGATGCGTCCCATCATTAGTCATTAGGGAATTGCCATGGAAACCCCAATGAGATGCCAAACTAGCATGGATGCAAGAACAAAAGTAGTTAAGTGTTGGTGAGGACTTCAGGGGATTCGGGACCCTAACATGGAGAGACTGGGACCCTGCTAGGTGGTTGGTGGCGATGTAAAATGGCACTGCTGCTATGGAAAGCAGTTAAGCGGCTCCTCAAGACGTTACACCGAGTTCCTATGTGACCCAGCAATTCTACTCCTAGGTGTATGTTCGGGAAAACACTGCAAACAAAGGCTCAGATGCGTACGTGGACATGGCTGTATGTAGCAGCACTGCACACAATAGCCACAAGGCAGCCACAATCGCCAACCCAAAGGTCCATCAGTAGATGAACAGACAAACCAAATGTGGTACTTACAGACCACAGAACGCTACTTAACAGTAAAGAGGCTGATTTATGCACTGCAACATAGATGAACTTTGAAACATTATGCTTAATGAAAGAAGACATTTACTAAAGGCCACATATTGTATGATTCCATTTATATGGAATAACCAAGCTAGGCATGGTAGTGAGTAACTCTAATCCCAGCACTCCTGGAGGCTGAGTCAGGAGGGTCACATGTTTGAGCCCAGCCTGGGCAACTAACTGAGCAACTCAATGAGATCTTTCTCAAAATAAGATAAATACAAAGGGCGGGGGTTGTAGCTCAGTGCGAAGGCCCTATGTTCAATCCCTAACACTGGAAAAGAAGGGGGGGGGGGTGAAGGGCAAAAAAGAAAAATCCAATGTGGGCGTGGTGGCATACACCTGTAATCCCAGTACTCAAGTGGCTGAGGCAGGAGGATTGCTGTGAGTTTGAGGCCAGCATGGCCTACAAAGTGAGGTCAAGGCCAGCCTGAACTGCCTAGTGAGATTCTGTCTCAAAAAGACAAGAAAGAAAAGAAAGAGGGGGGGGAGGGAAGGGAGGAGACTGGGGAGGAGAGGACAGGACGGGAGAGGAGAAAAGAAATATCTAAACAGGGAAATCCAAAGAAACAGCACAAAGATGGCTGCCAGGATCTGAAGGCTTGGCGTCAGGGTTACAGGGAGTCAGTGGCTGCTAGTGGGTAAAAAAATTATTTTGGGGAAATGTTTGTTGTAAAAAATGTTTTAAAAGTAGATAGATGTGGTGGTTGTACGGCACCGTGAATGTATTATTTACCACTGCACTGTACTATTTATTTATTTATTTTGGCTCTTTGAGACAGATCGCACTATGTAGGCCAGGCTGCCCTCTAACCGGTGGCTGGAATCACAGGTATACACCACCGTGCCCAGTTAGACTGTACACTACTCTGAGGTTTATTTTGTGGAGAAAGACATCAGAGGAATAAAAGAACAAAACAAAAAATAAAAATGCCACATTCGTGCACGTATTCGTGCCACATTCGTGCACGTGTCCTTGAGGCCGATATTTTGCCGGTCTAATCGTAACTGCTGCGTAGAACAATGTGCTTGCACGATCTGTTCAGTGTTCACTGTTTTCTAGTAAATACTTTGGCTTCAATTTTTTAAAAATGCTTATTTTAAGTGAATTTCACCTCAACTTCTTAGAAACCGTCTTGCGTGGTCCCTCTGCGCTCTGTACCCAGCTCAGCCGCGCCTCAGCAGCCAGTCAAGGGCGGCAGCTGTTTGGAAAGGACACGC
This sequence comes from Dolichotis patagonum, assembly GCA_004027295.1. Classification (NCBI taxonomy): domain Eukaryota; kingdom Metazoa; phylum Chordata; class Mammalia; order Rodentia; family Caviidae; genus Dolichotis; species Dolichotis patagonum. Next base: position 24,172 of record PVJX010021794.1, on the reverse strand, counting down.
GACGTGGATGCTGGAGGCGACTGTGTCCTGCTCTCTTGCCTGCTTTAAGCCTTGGGGACACTCATCCCCGCTTCACAAACGCGGAGCTCAGGGTGCACCTGCCCTGCGTCCTCCGCGGGCCCCTCCCCCGCACACCCGCAGCCCCCCATCGCTGGCCGGCGCCCCCAACTCTGCACCCCTGCGGGCTCGCCAGGGGGCCCAGGCCTCGCCAGCCGCTGACCGGGCCTGGATTTCCCACAGGCGGCGGCGCGGCTTCCCACCCCCCCACCCCCGCTCCCGCCTTGGGGGGCTCCCGGGGGTCCCGCTGCAGCGCCCCAGCCTCCAGAACCTCACCACCGCCCCTCGAGTCCCCGCCACGCGCCGTCAGCTCTCCCGCCTCCCCACACGCGGCGTCTCAGAAGGACGAGGCGCCTGGGGCCCGCGCCCCCTCCGCCGGCGACCCCGGGGCCTGCAGCGCCCTCGGTGGCCCCGGCTGTCACGGGCGGCGGGCCGCACCGAGCACCCCCGGGGCAGAGGCGCCCGTCGCCTCCCAACCGGAAGCGGGGGTCCTGGTGGGCTCCGCCCGGGCCTCGGAACCGCGGGGCGGAGGAGGGCGGGGTCCTGTGCGCCCCGCCCGCCCCGGCCACCCCGCCCACCCCGCCCCTCCTCACGGAGGGCGCCGCGCACCCCGCGAGCGACGGGTGAGCCGGGCGCCGAGATGCAGCCGCGGCTCTGGCTCCTCGTGGCCGCGAAGCTTGCAGGTGAGGCCGGGGGCACTGGTGGCGACTGGGCGGCCGGGTGGGTGATCGAGCGAGAACTGGGGCAGCAGGCGTGTAATCCCAGACCTCCGGAGGCCGAGACAGGAGCATCGCCGCGAACTCCAGGCCAGCCTGAACTACTTCTTGAGACTATTTGGAAAGAAAAAAAAACCAAACAGATAACGCAGAGACCAGAGGCCAGTGGAGGCACGCGGGGAGGTGGTTGGGCAGGCGCGTCCCGAAAATAGGAAACTCCAGCGGGGGGTCAATGCTCAGAAATCCCTAGCGCCTCGGCACCAGGCCACCTTGGGACAGAGCAAAGGGGAGGCAGGAAAATCAGGGAGGGAGGGAAGTGAAAAGGGGAGAGGAAATATCCAAGGAAGAAGAAACAGTGCCTTTGTGCAGGGTCTCACAGCGATGCGCCTCAGAGAGGCCCCCATCCTGGGTGGACCCCACACTGGGCCCCCCCCCCCCGCTTTGTTTTATTTCCGGGAAGCGTTGGTACTGCAGCCGGACACGGGGGCTCTGGACAGCTGTGGCACCGCCGGGCGCTCCCTGGTGTCCGGGCGCCTGTGCAGCATGGAACTGCACAAAGAGGGAGGCCAGGGGGGTCTCAGCCAGGAGGGGACGTGGATACTGGCCCGCTAGCTGGATGCTGTGGAGCCGCTTCTGGGCCTCCTGGGGCAGGCTTCCTGCACTTGGGGTCGGCAGCTACTCTGTGCCGGCAGCGCCAACGAGAGCCAGGAGAGATCCCGGGTCTCCTCGGTTCATAGCTCCAAGCCAGACACCCAATCCACAGCTGGGTCAAACTGAGTCCACTACACCCACACCGTGTGACCTCGGGCGAGTCCTCACCCTTCCCCAGCCGGTTTCCTCCTGTGTAAGATGGTGTAAGGCAGTTTGTCCCCTAAGAGGTTTGATGAGGACTAAGGCCCAGCTGGGTCCATCAACACCGCCTTGGTGAATCCTAGGGATCTTCTCAAGGCTGGGAGAGGATGGGCGGCTGGGGTCACAAGCTTTGAGCTACATCCTAGGTCCCAGTATGGGTGGGACACCAGGACAGGACACCATGCGGGCCGCCAGCTCAGGAAACACACCCTTTGCCCTCTCTGTGCCTGTCTGTTCTGAGCCAAAAGAAAAGGCTGGCTGGGCATGTGGGGTTTGTTGCAGGCTGTGCATCCTTGGCAGTGCGGGCGGCCCTTTCTGAGGCTTCCCTTGGAGGTTTCATTTGGTGCTGAGAGCAACTCCCAGCCCGAGCTCCGAGGCCCCTGGGCAGTGCTTACCTGGGCACAGTGCTTTAGTTTGCAGTGTGATTTGTTAGGCATCCTTTTGTTTCCCTTCTTTCTGTCTCTTCCTTTTTCTTCGGCACCACAAACTGAACCCAGGGCCTTCACACGGAGCTGCAGCCGGAGCCCTCCCTCTGCCCGCCCTTTGGTTTCCTGAGACCGGGTCTTGCTATGCTGTTCGGTTGCTCAGGCTGGGCTTGAACTTGCCACCCTCCTGCCTTCCCCTCCCTGAGGGCTGGGATCACCCGGCGTCGTTTCATTTCTTTCAAACCCTCCAAAGGAAGCGGGGCATCGAGCAGCTGCCCACCTTTCTCAAGGAGGAGGCAGAGTCCCAGTGACTGGACTGAGATCACAGGTGGTGCAGGGTAGAGGGTGGGATTGCGGCCGGGCCTGCGAGTCTTCCCCGGTTCCTCATGACCAAGCCCCTGCCTGCGGGAAGCTTCCACCTGCAGTGCAAACAAACTCTCAGCCCTGCTTCCAGGGCATCTATCCTTCCGCCGGGGAGTAGGGACCCAGGGGCCAGTCCATCCTGGGGATTGATGGGCTTCGATCCTGCCTACCAGGGACAGAGAGCTCCTTTTAGTGGTCAGGATAAGGTAGCCGGTCCTCTTTCAGGTTGTCTAGGCTAGCTGTGTATCCTGCCTGAGACTCCGACCCTCTCCGGCTTGCCCTGGGTCTCAGTCAACTGCTCTGAGCCCAGCCTGTGTGGAGTGGCAGCCCAGCGAGGTGGAAGGCAACCAGCTTTGGCTTCAGATTTTGGGTCCTGGAGTTTGAATCCCAGACCACTTCTTGGCTGCAAGTGGGAGTCTGAGCAAGTAACTTCAAGCCTGATTTTTCTCATCTGTGAAGTGGACATAAAAATCCCCAAACAAGCTGGACATAGTGGGGCACTCCTGTCAGTCCAGTACCCTGGGAGGCTGAGGCAGGAGGATTTTAAGTTCAAGCTCGGACTGGGCAATTTAACAACTTAGAACATGCCTCAAAATAAAAAATATAAAAGAAGCTGGAGATGGAGCTCAGTATAAAGACACTGAGTTCAGTATCACAGTACAGCACCACAAAAAAAGAAAGCAAAGAAAGAGAAAAGTCCCAAAGCCAGCTCAAGGCATGGCTGAGGTCATTTACGCAAAGGGCAGGTGTCTAAGGGGGCACCACACAAACGCAAGCTGGACGGGGCAAGTCCAGGCCTTGCCGCAGGGCTCCTGGGAGATATAATGCATGAGCTCTTAGTCCCTGTAACCCCCACAGTCCTGCCACCCACAGCCGGGCGCCCTGCGGGTCCCTGACCCCCTTGGTGTCTTTTGCAGCTCTCCGGGGCAGCTGTGGCCTCCAGCAAAGCCCCCACTTCCTGATACTCCAGACCAACCAAACGGCCGCGATGACCTGTGAGAGTAAGACCACCTCCAGCAGCAGCCGTATCTACTGGCTGAGGCAGCGCAGGGCGCCCAGCCCGGACAGTCACCACGAGTTCCTGGCCTCTGAGGATCTCTCCAAGAACGTCGTCTATGGCGAGGATGTGACCCCAGGGACGCTCACTCTGTCTCGGATTTCCTCCCGCTTCACTCTCAGTCTCAAACACGCAAAGCCCGAGGACAGCGGCATCTACTTCTGCGTGACCGTGGGGTACCCCGAGCTGACCTTCGGGACGGGAACCAACCTGAGCGTGGGTAAGCACAGGGGTCTGTGTTGGAAATGGGCGTAGAAAGCCAGGCGTGGTGGCTCATGCCTATCCCCCGGCACTCAGGAGGCTGAGGCAGGATTGTCACGAGCTCCAGGTCAGCCTGGGCTACGTCATGATCAAGGCCCGTCTCAAAAAGAAACATAGTAAGAGCCTGTCTCAAAAAAGCTCTTTTTTTATGTTAAAGAAAAAATGAGCGTTGGCATCTACTGGGCGCCAGGTGCCTGCCTGGCACTAAGGCTGATCTGCCGTCGGCACCGACAGTGATGCCCCTGGGAATAACAGGAAATGGGTGCTGAGGGTCACCCAGCCACACACCTGCAAATGCCCTTCACGGCCCTCCCAGTGCCTGCACCTTCCCCAGCATGGAGTAGGTTACGACTCCCATTTTATTTATTTAAGTTATTGTTGGTAGTTTGGTTGTTGGTTGTTTTGTTTGGTTTGGTTTTGTTGAGAGAGTTTCGCTATGTAATTCAGGCTGGTCTTGAACTCACTGTGTAGCCCAGGCTGGCTCCAACCTGTGGCGATCCTCCTGCCTCAGCCTCCCAAGCTGCTGGAATTACAAGTGTGCACCACCACACCCAAATTCCTGTTTCCTACTAAGTACTTGATGCATATTTTATTCATCCAACGCCCCTCTGTCCAGCCTGGCCACACTGCATGTGCACATCTGTGGCAGGTGGCTGCCACACTGCACAGCTGAGGGTGGGAAGAACTTGTGGCAAAATCTCCCAGGCCATACGGGGGCCCATTAGGCTACAGCCTCTTCCCCAGTGTCACCCATGGTCGGGCCTCGAGCTGTACTTCTTCCCAGTGTGGGGACACTGAGCAGGCCAAAGGGAACCCAGAAATGAGACCACTCAGCACGGGGAGTCGGGGACACCAGGGGCAGCAGCACAGCGAGGGAGATAGAAGGGGGACCAGTGGCTGTGTCTCCTCTCGGCAACGCCAGGGCTCACATTACATGGTGTTGCATCGCATCGTGGGGTGCGGGAAATGGGGGTCCCCTCTGGGTGGGACCCCACTGGTTCTTGTACCAAAAATCAGGCCTTGGGGTGTGTGTCGGGTTTGCGGCTTTTTTTGTCTCTAAAGCCCCACATCTTCCCTGGGACCCCACAGGGTGGGTCCACAAATAAGCCGTGCTGGGTTTCACCATCTTCTCCCCACCTTGCCTCCTGCCCAGCGCTCACTCCTGGCTCCCATGTTCCCAAACCTCTGCGGTCCCCGGCACCTTGCTGGCATCCTGGAGCAGCACTGCACCTCCCCAGAGCCACTGTTCATAACCGTCCGTCTCTGGGCTGGGGACGGAGGCAGAACGCAGCTGGCCCTTTTAAGGACAGAGAGAGAGAGTCAGGAGGAAGGAAGGGGATCTGACCATAGCCGAGATGCATTTAAAACCGAACACCAACACCAGGCTGGGTGAGGTAAACCCACCCAGAACACATTGGAATAACTGAATCCCAGCACTCTGGGAGGCTGAGGGAGGTGGGTCACAAATTAGAGTCTACCTGGGCAGGTTAGTGACCTAGCAATATCCTGTCTCACAGTTTTAAGAGGGCTGGAGTGGACCTTGATGAGAAGGCTCTGGGTTCAGTCCCCCATAGTGGGGAAGGGCACACAAAAACAAATAAACCAGAGTGACCCACACCCCGTGAGCCCCCCAGAGCTGAGCCACTGTGCCCAGTCGAGGTGTTGAGAGCTGGAAGTGCTGCTCCCCGAGGCTCAGCCCTGAGCAGGGGCGAGACCGCCTGCTTCCTTCAGGATTAAACGAAGCAAGCCAAGCTGGCCGCACACCTCTAACCCGAGCACCTGGGAGGCTGAGGAAGGAGGGTCTCGGTGAGTTCGAGGCCAGCTTGGGCTACATAAAATAAAATAAAAGAGGCAAACAGAAGCATTCTGGGGCTGTGAGCATTCGAGTGACCCCCCTAGCAGGGACAGGCTCCCAGCACACTCAGAGCCATAGCTGGTGTCGCCTGCCTGTCACCGCAGTTCCTCAGCTTCCCGACAGCCACCTCCCGTGTGTAACCCTGTTAGAAATTTTGCGCTGGGGGTACAGTGGGAAAATGGCAGCACCGGTTGTAGAACCAAAGCTTTTGGGTTCAGATCCCAGCTGTGGGTCAGGAGCTACCTAGTTTGAAGGACCTATTTCAACCCTCTGAACCCAGCTCTCCTTGTGGATAAAATGACAACGGCAGTGCCCATGCTGGAAGTTGTTGAGGTCTGCAAGCTGAGGCTGAAGGGCTTGGCACTGCCGCCTCCCCACTGGGAGCTGAATACGCCTTCATTCTAGTTCCTTGGTTCTTCCCAGAAAGAGCCACGAAGCCAGCCAAGTCTACTCCAGACCGTGGTGTCTCTCACCACACCGAGGCGGCTCTGGAGGACAAGGCCAAGGTGTCTACCTTGGGTCTTGCTGTGTGGTCCAGGCTGATCTTAAATTCACTGTGTAGCCTGTGCTGGCCCCAAACATACAGCTGTCCTCCTGCCTCAGCCTCCCAAACTGCTGGGATTACAGGCGTGCACCCCTGCACGCGGCCGAAGTGTCCACTTAGGATATGGAAGATGCCAGCCCATGATGACCAGTCCACTGGCTGCCTCTCCTGTCCCTGGGTTCTAGAGGTTAAGTTCTGTGTTCCTTCCCCTGATCCTTTGCCAGAACTCATTTTGCAAGCTATGTTTTGGGCCCATAAAGGTGAGGGTGCAGGGTGTGTGCTCGGCACCCACAACTCACTCAGACCCCAGGGTAGAGGTCCCTTTGCTCTGCATGCTGCGCCCCCCGCCTTTCCCCAGCCCTCAGCTTAGGACTCTGGCTCAGAGTAACCAGAGGAAGGGCTGCCGGGGAAAGGAGAGGCCTGGGTCCCAGCCTTCTCACCCCAGCTCTGCACCTGTGAAATCCAAATCTGAGACTGGAGGCCTCTTCAGCTCTGTATTAAATGATCTTTTATTTTCAGTGCTGGGACTGAACCCAGTACTGATCTACATCTACACCGCTCCTTACAACCCCACCTTTTAAACTTTGAGTCAGGGTCTCCCTAAATCAGTGAATCGCCTAGGCTGAGGTCAAACTTGTAATCCTCCTGCCTCAGCGTCCTTGAGTGCTGGGATTATAGGCTTGCATCCTCTCCCCCAGAGAGCTCTGGGTGATAAGTTTTTAAGGACACCTAAAGAGGGAAACAGCCCCCTGGCTGGCACCCTGCATGGTACCACAGAAAGAGCTCTCCCCCTTCCTCTCTTTGGGTTCCTCCTTGGGCATAGCAGGTGGCACCAGAGCTGGGAACCTGGTGGTACTGCGGACCTGGGGACCCCATTCAACTCGAGGTCTTCTACTGCAGGAACACACGGCCACTGCACACTTGGCAGGGCGCCTCATCCCTTGTAGTTCTCACAACAATCCCAAGAAGGAAGTGAGAATTCCCTTTGTGGAGCAGATGGGGAAACTGAGGCATGGAAAAGCACACCACTGTGTTCCTTTATCAGGGACACTGGGCCACTCTGCCCTTCTCTCCAGGACACCAAATGGCCCCATCCCCAGACCCTAGATACATCGGAGAGCTGGGGAAGTGGACCAAAAGCCCCCACTCTGTGACCTGCAAGTCCTGTGCAGCCTGGGAAACGATGGGTCTCAGGACCGTGGGATCAGGGTAGAAGGTGCGGTTGGTCCCTATTCCCAGGCTGAGACCTGCATCTGCTCTTCCTGCAGTTGATGCCCTGCCCACCACCGCCCAACCCACCAAGAAGACGACGCCCAAGAAGAAAAAGTGCCAGCCCCCCAGCCCAGGGCCCCAGAAAGGTGAGTTCCCCACTCTGCCCTCCCTGCCTCCCCGCTCCTTCGACATGTGCTGGTCCAGTGTGGAGTCTGTAGCCTGTTCCTCCAGCACCATGCTGGGATCAGAAGGGTCACAGAGAGACAGCAGCACACAGGCCACTAGGGTCAGACTCTCGAGTCATCACAGAGCAAATCTTAGAGGAGGATCTATCCATCAAGACACCTGCGCACGGCGATTCACAGCAGCCTCATTCGTAACAGCTAAAAAGTAGAAACAGCCCAGAAGCCACCCGGTGACTCATGAAGGGATCAAGGCAATGTTCCATCCATTACAGTGCAGCAGTGTCACTTGGCCATAACGGAGAGTAAAGAACTGGGAAGTGTGGAAGCTTGGCTGAACCTGTGGGCTGTTATGCAGGAAAGAGGCCAATCACAGATGATACAGTATGACGCTATGGGGAGGCATGCCTGTAATCCCAACCCTAGCAGGCTGAGGCAGGAGGATTGCAAGGTCAGCCTCCCACCTGGACGTCAGTTTAGTAAGATCCCATCTCAAAATAACTTTTTAAATAAGGAAGAGGGATGTAGCTCAGTGAGAAGGCTTTGGGTTGACGTCCCAGGACTGCAACAACCAGATGCTGTATGGTTCTGTGGACATGAAATGGTCAGAGTAGAACTTTCCATAGAGACAGAAATCAGATGAGTGGCTGCCTGGCCAGACGGGATGCTGGGAAGGGACGAAAGTGACCCTAATTGTTCCGAGGGTCTTTCCAGAGTGGTGTAAATATTCCAAGTTAGATTGTGATGATGGTTCCGCATTGCTAGGAGGATACTAAAAGCCAAGGCAGTGTACGTTGGAAACAGGTAGACTTTATTATATGCAAATCTGTCTCAGTACAGCTGGTAACAAACAAAAAATCCAACCCAAAGGAACATTTTTCCAGTGCCGCTGCCTCCCAGAACATGTGGCAAACAGGACGGGGTCCCTAGACGTTTGCCAACAGGCGCACAAACCTGCCCCCTGCACTGAAAGCACTCAGGTGGGGTGGGCACGTACGCACACACATACACACGTGTGTACACGGACACATATTTCCCTTAAGCTCACCAGCTCTCCTCTGTGTTTCTGGAAAAACACTGACTTCAACCCCCCAAGGCTACTTATGACAAACAGAAAGTACCATTCGCTGCTCCCCAGAGAACAAACCACAGGCAGCAGCCCCGGGCCTGCCTTGTGCCGCTGGGGTGGCTGAGTCTTCAAATGTAAAAGACCAGGAAGCATCTGGGGGAGGGACGCCACGCAGGACCTGGGCGCTGAGGGTGAGAGGCTGCCACAGGAGGTGACGGCGAAAAGGAAATTATATCCCAGCACTCTGGGAGGCTGCGGCAGGACTGACCCTTTAAGCCCAGCTTGGGCAACTTTATGTCTCAACATAAAATATAAAAAAATGTCTGGGCCTGTAGCTTAGTGCAAACGCCCTGTTTTCAATCCCCAGGACAAGGAGAGACAGAGAGACACTCAGGGAGAGAAAATTAGGGCCCATGAACAGAAAAGGAAAGTAACCTTATTTTATAACATGTTATTACCCAACAACTTGGCCTAAAGGTTTGCAGGCAGGCTACAGTTTTTTTCTTTTTTGTGACACAGGGTCTCAGTACACAGTTTGATCTGGCCTTGAACTCACTTTGTAGCCCAGGCTGGTCTCCAATTCTCATCGATCCTCCTGCCTCAGCCTCCTGAGTGTGGGGATTACAGGCCTGTGCTACCACACCCAGCTAGGCTACAATTTAAAAAGATATAAAACACAAATATAGTCAGCTCATTAAGGTGAGGCTTCAGGAGAAGCCAACGAAGTCAGTTAGAATAAAGGACTTGACCCCGCAGGACCTGCAGCGGCCTCGGTGACCTCCAGCTCCACCCTGGCCTCTCCTCAGAAGGAGGGTCGCTGCTGCCCCGTGGCCATCGCTATCATCTTCTGAACTTTGTGGAGATACGTGCACAGCATGAACTCTGCCCATTCTCGGGATACAGCCTCAGTGAGTTTCAGTGAATGCACAGGTCGCGTGGCCATCATCACAATTAGGTTTAGGACACCCTGTCACCTGCGTGTCTGCAGCTGGCCTCCATCCCCACCCGGCCTTGGCCACCATGAACCCACACAATGACCCTTGAATGGTCATTCAAGCTGGCAGAACTCGGACCCAGTGAGTAGGAGCCAGGCAGAGCACCTCTGAGGCCTCGATGTTTATGAACTGCAAAGTGAGAGAGAAAAAATAGCGGTAAGACCTTCCTTCCTTCCTTCCTCGCAAGATGAGTCTACAGTCGGCTGAGCCCATCAGGAGGACTCCGTGAAATGCTCTCTCTCCCGCCTGAGCATCCCAAAAGCTCTTTCCAGACTGCAGCCTTCTCCCTGGTTTTGTGCCTCAGCTGCTCAGTGGGGCACTCACAGGAGCCATCAGGCCACCGGGCAAGGACCGGGACACTGAGAATGTAAACCCTTCTGCTCGCATAGCACACAAGTGGGGCAAAGGAGCAGCAGAAACGGCACACAGGTGTCAGTGTGTGCAGTAGGCCGAGGCTCACGCGCGATCAAAGGATGGACGCAAAACACACACACACACACACCCCCTCTGAACTGGGAAAACTAAAAAGCAGGTGCTATTCAGGGCCTGTGTTAAGGGGTGCAGGGCACTGGGCAGGAATGGAAGTCGGTGCCGGCTTTTTGGAAGGCACTGGACAGTATCTGTCACAATCTGAAGCGAATAGAGCTATGGCTGGACAGTTCCTGTTTTCAGTATCTGCCTCTGCATGTACTGAATTCCCAGAGCCCAGCAAAACTCAGCCGTGTCTGTATATGTGAAAACTCAAAATCCAATACCTACCCCTGGAAGGTCCTTGAGTATGGGAAGACACCATGGTGTTCCCTGTTCTCTGAAGGGTTATCTGGTTTTCATTTTTTTTTTTTTTAATTTTGCAAGACAGGGTCTCCTTATGTAGTTTAAGCTGGCCTTGAACTCAGTATGTAGCTCGAGCTGGCCTTGAACTCTTGATAATCCTCCTGCCTCAGCCTCCCAGTTGCTGGAATTATAGGCATGTGGCATCACACCCAGCAAATTTTTATTTTTATTTTTCAATTTTTATCAGTACATTTTTGCAGTAGGCAATGATTACAGTCATCGTAGGGAGCTGATACATGTACATAACATGTCTTAGTTCTTTTTATGTCACTTTCCCTCCCACCTACCCCCTCCATCTCTTGCAGTTTTTATAAAATTTGAAGAAATTTTTTAAGAAGTAGTTAAAAGAAAATCTCATTGTCCACCTCTTTCGAATATAAATAGCTCCTGAGCTTAAGTAATTTTTTAAAAATTTGGATGTGAGGCATGATTTTTTTTTTTGCATAAAATTGTCTCCCTGATGTCTAACGTGCCCACAGAAGACCTGAGAAGGATATTCACAGCAGCAGAGGGCCGTGAATTAACAGGCTGCCTGTGTGAGTGGGTGTCTCAGCAGCCGGTGCCCCTAGAAAGAAGCCAGGATCTCACGTTGGAAGAGAGCTACTGCTGTGGCCCGGGGAACATGAAGGTCACACAGGTGTTTCGAGTCCCTGGCAGAGTACAGCTGGGGACAGCTGCACACTTGGACGTCTGCGTAACCAGAGTTGCTGTCCTGCCAGGTGTGGTGGTGAACACTTGTAATCCCGGCCCTTGGGAGGCTGAGGCAGGAGGGTCACTGTGAGCTTGTGACCAGCCTGGGCTAGATAGTGAGACTCTGTCTCAAAAAACCGACCATGCCTGGCAGGAGAGCAACTTTGATTACATAGACATCTGGGTATGCAGCCTTACCCAGCCACACTGCCAGGGAGCTGCTGGCCACAGTACTTGGAAGTCACCGAGACTTCAGCCCAAGAAGCCCAAACTCTCCTTGGCTGGACTGTCAGCTCTTACCTGCCCCAAGCCATGGGCATGAAGAAAAGCCATGGGACCCAGGCATGGTGGCGCACACCTGTAATCCCCGCACTCAGGAGGCTGAGGCAGAAGATCACCTGAAGTCTGAGGTCAGCCTAAAGCACATAGTGAGACCCTGTCTCAAAAAAAGAGAAAAAAGAAGAGAAAAAAAGATACCTTATGGGGAACAGAGGGCCAAATAATGATGGCAATGGAGGAAATGCAGCAAAACACCCCTGGTGGCCCCTCCCTCAGGACCCTCAAGCACCTGTCACTGGTGTCTCTTTCAGGCTTGCACTGCAGCCTCGTCACCCTCGGCCTTCTGGTGGCCAGCGCCCTGCTCCTGCTGCTGTCCCTGGCTGTGGCTGTGCACCTGTACTGTGAGTTGTCCCTCCCTGTGCCGCCTTGGCGGCCTCATGTGCTATCCAAGGTGTCCATGGGGTTGCTTTCTTCTCTAGGAGAGTGCAGTGGGGGACAGCCTGCTCCAAACCTGCCCCCCAGAACCACAGATAGTTCCAGAAGTGATTTTATGTGGGTTTGGGGTTGGTGGGGGGGTGTTGGGGACTGAGCCCAGAGTCTCACACATGCTAATAACACTGCTGTACCCCTGAGTGACGCCCCTGGGCCGAGAGCCCAAAGCCCAACTGCCCCAATCAGAGACCACAGTCTCTGCCGCCAGACAAAGCTGGGTTTGAGACCCTCGCTGCTGCCCCTGCAGTAGTGACCCGGCCTAAAGCTCAGCCCCCGTGGCCTCTCCCAGGTGGGGTGTGGCAGGGTGCACCCCGCCCAGAGTGCAGCCCACGGTGTGTGCCGGGGTAGCTGAAAATCACCACGTGGCATGAGCACAGGTCAGACGCCCAGGGGAGATTGTTGGTATGAGCGGTGTCCCCAGAGGTCCCAGATGGTCTCCAGAGAGGCACCTCCTGCCATGGGCTCCCAGGATAGGAAGGAGGCGGAGGGGACACCCAGGCTGGCCCTGGATCTTCTGCCAATCTGTGCCACCTTGAGCAATGTCCCCTCTCTGGCTCCTGTATAATGGGGAGGGGGCCCAGAGGGCCATAAAGCAAGCCAGTGGCTCTTTTAACTTTTAGGGGTCACGGGCCGTTTTGGGCCTATGGTGACCATTGAGCACCCTGCCCTCAGAGAAATGAACCTGTGCACATGCACTGTTGTGCACTGAACCCCCCCCCCCCGCAGGGGCACCCAGTTTTAAGAACACCATTAAACACCATTAAAGTTCAAGGATCTCAGTGTTTCTAAATAAGGACCTCATTCCTCAAAGAACTAAAAACTGTTACCACTAACTGCAACTAGCTATGTTTATTTAGTATATTATGGATGTTTTTGGTTGCATTTTAAAGATGAAAAATAACAAAAGATGGAACTGAAGTGTAAGCAGAGCTGACATGATGGCACAGTTCTGTGAACCCAGCATTCTGGGAAGCTGAGGCAGGAGGATCTCAAGCTCAGCCTGGGGCCCTAGAGTAATTTAGCCAGATCTTGTCTCAATATAAAAAATGAAAAAGGGCTCCGGATGTAGCTCATTGCGAAGGCCTTGGTTTCAATCCCCAGCCCTGCAAACCAATAAATGGAAAGAAAAAAAAAAAAAAGTAAGCAGACGGCTGATGTTTCCTTCCGGTGTCCCAGTGGGAAATGTCACTCCTGCCCGGACACTCATGTCCTGGTTTGAGCCTCCTGCTCCCCCTCAGCCTGACCTGCTGTGGAGGGAGACAGAGAACTTAAGGACAGACCTGGTAACTGTGTCAGGGTTCCCGCTTCACCACTTCCTAGCCCCATGGGTTTGAGCGAGTGGCTCAGAAACTCGCCACGTGCCTCAGTTTCCCCAAGTGTAGTTTCCCAATCACAGGTTTACAGTGAGCAGGAAGGGGTAAAATGTGGGAAGTATCTGGGGCAGAGCCTGGCCTGAGGAGAGGTGTCGACAGTACCCCCCCCAACCCGCCTCTTCCCTGCCTGCCCCTGCCCTGGCCCTGTACCATGGTCCCGGCAGCTGACGGTGCCCTTGTTCTGCTCTTCCAGGTCTGCGGAGGAGAGCGCGGCTTCGCTTCATCAAACAGTAAGTGTCGTGTGGTGTCGTCCCCGAGTGACAGGGGTTTCACGGCCCCTGCTGCTGTGTGCAGCCTCAGATGGCGCCTTCATAAAGCCATCAGCAGATAGGTGACAGGGTTCAGGGAAAGAGCTGACTTACATGAAATGCTGGGTAATCACTTGGCAAACACATTTGGTGTAAATCGAGATCGCGTGCTCAGCCGTGCTGCCCACAGCTGTCAGCCTGGAGCACCAGTGGGAACCCAGGTCCTCTGCGACCGCCGACCCCACTTCACAGAGCCATGGAGCCAGGCCTCTCTTTTCCCAGGAGCCGCCAGCATCCTGTCTGGTGCCCCCCACCCCACCTGGGCCCCAGGGGCTGGCAAAGCCACAGACTGAGCCTCAAAGCCCAGGGGCTGAAAGCCCCTCCCCCCAGACCCCAGCAGAAGCACAGGCTGCCAGAGGCCAGAGGCTGCACTGCTCCTGCCTCCAGGGTTAGGGGCCCGGGTCCTGCCTTTCCCAGAGTTCTTGGATTTGCTTTTCTTCTGCAGTGTAGACTTTCATATCTGCCTCCCTTACTCACTAGTATGTCTGACCCTCAGAACACGCACCCCCAGCCCCTTCCCCACTCCAGCCAGATGTGGTGGTGCACACCTATAATCCCAGCACTCGGAGGCTGAGGCAGGAGAATAGCCAAGAGTTTGAGGCCAGCTTGGGCTACATAGTGAAGTCAAGGCCAGCCTGCACTTCTTCATGGCAAGACTCCATCTCTAGAAAATGAAAACACCCCCAGCCACATGGAAGTGTTTGAGGGATGAAAGAACAGCGTCTTAATGAAAGGGTGCGACAGGGCCTGGTGTCAAGGGTTCTGGCTCCAGCAAGAGGCAGTTCTGGGTTTGAATTCTGAATGCCACATGACTCTGCGTGAGTGATGTCAGCTACTGAGGCTCCAATTTTGCATCTGTAAAATAAGGTGATGGTACCAACCTCCTGGTTTTTGCAAGGACTTCTCGGAGGCTGTAGAGCCTGTGCCCCCATCCTGTGGAGTAAAAGCACAGGCTTGCAGAGAGCTAAGTAAATTCAACTCTAGGAGTCCAACCATCAAGAAACAAAATGTGCTTTTAAGTCCCTAAAGTTGTAGTTTCTGTATTAACTGTCATTATCTGATGCTGGACTATACACACTGTGTTTCTACAGGGGGTTGTTGAAGATGCCTGCTCTACGCCAAGGGCAATTTGCAATGATTAAGTTGATGGTGTGCAGTTTTGACCTCCTGGGTTGATTTAGAAACTGCCCCCGACCTAACATAATGAGAGGGAATCTGTCTAAGGCTAGGCCTGCAGGAGCTGTCATCCAGAATCTTCTCCCTGGTGACTTCTAGAGAGCAAGCCTGACTCACAGTTCCCCTGAGGTCTGTGCCATGCACCCTTTCATCTTAACTCGTTCCCCACTGATCTGACACCAGTTTGGGGACCTTCACCTCAGAGAAATGAACCTGTGCATGTGCACAGTTTTGCATCTGAGCCCCCCAGCCCCACAAGAGACACCCCCATCCTGAGAACACCATCAAAGTTCAAGGGTCTAAATTTTCCTAAGGACCTTGTTCATGAAAGAACTAAAAATTGTCACCACTGACCGCAGTGTGCTGTGGATATTATTGGTTGCATTTTAAAGATAACAAATAATAAAGGATGAGATAAAAACACAAGTAGAGCAGACATAATGGCACGGGTCTGTGATCCCAGCACTCTGAAAAGCTGAGACAGGAAGACTGAAAGTTCAAGTTCGGCCTGGGCAACTTAGCCACTTAGCCAGATCCTGTTTTAAGATAAAACATGAAAAAAAGCTCCAGATGTAGCTCTGAGCAAAGGTGTTAGGTTTATCCCTCAGCAATGAAAATAAACAAACAAAAACAATAATAAGCAGACCTGCTGATGTTTCCTTCCCATGACCCCGTGGGCCATCTCACTCCCACCTGGACACACGCTCAGCAACTTACAATTTGAGGTAGCTGCTCCTGGCCTCCGGCTGTCCAGAGAACACCTCCCCATCAGCAGCCCAGCTCTCTCTGGATAGCTCATCTTGGTCCTGCCAGAAGCAACACTTTAAATAGCTTGAGTCCTTGGGACTACTTCGTTGTTGTTGGAGAGGGGATTTTTTTTCCCTTCTTTTATTTTAGCTTTTTGTGTTAATGACTAAAATGGGTCCTAAACATGCTAACATAGAAGTCTTAGCCCTAGGCATCCTCTTTGTCTTTGCCTCGGTTACAGGAAATGCAGTATCATTTGCCTGGAAACAGGTGGTCTCATAGCTTGCTGTTGTTTCCAGGTTCTACAAATAAGCAGAGACGGTGTTTTTGGTGGCCCGCTGCCAAAAGCCATAGGTCTGGAATGAGCAACATCTGGACAAAGGAGAAAGAAGGGGACACACTCAAGGGTGGAGATTTCACTGCTGTGCTCAAACTGCCTGCTTCTAACTGCTGCAAGTTCTTTCTGGGGGCCTCACACTGGAGCCCTTGGGGGTTCAACGCCGAGAGTCCTAGCGAGAAGGCCCCAGAGCCTGAGAGCACCCCGCAAAGTGTGCTGTAGGACTAAGAATCAGCACCAAAGACACCACTTATGGCTCCTGTGTGCCTCGCAGGCTGGGCTGGGACCTTGGTGTTGGCCATGCAGCCACCATCTTTGCTTTGCTCTAGTGTGGCAGGGACATTGGCCCCTGGGTCTGTTATGGGATGGAGCTGATGTGACAACCTCCCCAAGAGGCTGCTTGACTAAGGCTTCCAGAGAGGGAATTCCCAGCAGCCGTGGGAGGGTTCCTCTGGAGCTTGGAAACCGTGGGCCTGGGGAAGGAATTTCGCTCCAAGCCCTGTCTACTTCTCTCACTTTCTGTCCTTTTAGGAAAATATTTCATTTGTCAAAAATAAAGTCTTGTTTTAAAGATGCAGGTGACTTCTGTGACGTAAAGAGACAAAAAGCTCACCCATAGCAAAGATACTGATGCTCAGTAGGAAAGACACAAGGACAAAATTTACAGGTCTCCCTTTTGCATGTGCAAAAGTGCTACAGATCACACTGTGGGGTTGGGGAGGCTGGAGGACTTAGGAAGCACTTGGGGGACCCCACTGGCAGGCCATGGCGGCCTAGGGTTCTCCTTCTCTAGACTACTCCTGGGGCTGGGTCCAGGGATTCCTGGCCTCCCAGCAGCCTTGCACCAAAGAAAGTGGAGACTTGACGGCCTCTGTCCATTCAGTTTATCAGCTCTCGGCCTCTGTGGTCAAAAAGGAACAGGCAAAGAGAAAATGCTGAGCTGGGGGGCAGGGAATGAAAGAGAACCCTACCTTATGAAAAGGTACCCAGGTCTCAGCCCCTCTCCTGAGTACCAGCAGCCAAAGAGCTACTGAGCCCCAAATTAGTGCTGGCTGAGCTAAATTTGCAGAAGCCTTGGGCCTGAGGAGAACGGAGCCTGCTTTGCTTTTCCTGGCAGTCCCGAGAAGGGCACTGGCAAACTTGGTGCGTTGAAAGGCCTCCAACAGGCATGGAGTATAAAAACTGTTCTAGAGAGCAGAGGAGGAAACAGGACTCCGGGTAGGGGCAGTAGCCACCTCCCAGAACCCGCCGTGCAACTGCAGCAGCAGAACTGGGTGTGAAGGGTGGGGGTTAGAAAGGGTCAATGCAGGAGGCGGTCACAAAGCAAAGAGCTTCTGCCCGTCAGCTCGAAGGACAAGTGATAGGCCACCTCCAAGGCTGGTGGAGAGAAAGAAGGACTCGGCGGGTGGACCAGGCTCATCTGGGTCACTGTCAGGGTGTGGGCTCCTGGTGCAGGCCATGCCGGGGAAATGACGGGACCGAGGCCCCGGCTGTTCACACCCAGTCTGCGGCGGAAGGAAGAGCAGGCCTCAGGGCCCCTGTGCCGCAGCAGGGCGGTCGCCAGGCATCTCCAACTGCTTCTCTGCAATCGCATTTACTTGTTTACCCGTTCAACTGGGGCTGGGTCCCATGACAGAGCCAGCTCAGGCTCCCCCATCTGTTCCACGCAGTAGGCAGCTGCCGGGGTGGCGGGCTCCGCTCTGGTGCCCAAGGAGCCTGAGCAGCTGCGATGCCAGCACTGGGGGCTGCGGTGAGGAGGTCTGCACCAGCACCAGCACCTGCTTTTGTTTTAAACAAGGAACTGAACAGTTACTACTGTCTGGTGGGCAACTGTGGCTACCAACATGGGGTGCAGCCTGCAATCCCAGCACTCCGGAGGCCACGGCAACAGGTCACCTCAGTCGGGGCCGATTTGAGCTACACAATGAGTTCAAAGCCAGCCTGAACTACATAAGCAAGACACACACAAAAATTAATCTTGCTATCTTCTGAGTAGCAATTCTACCTGTAGGCATTTTCCTTAAACATGCCAAAGTGACTGTGTACAGAAATAGGCATCAAACTGGTCCATTTGGTACTGCTTACTAACTGAAAATGGGAAGCAATCCACATGCCTATCATGTGAGATACATTATGATCCAGCTAGGAGTTTATGCTTCTGTTAAGCAGTGCACTAGATCCACATATGTTGACATCTAATGGTGGCCAGGCCGTGGGCCTATATTTTAACGTCTCTGTTGAGTATTCTCAATTTAATACAATACATGGTACAGTGTATGATCATCGTTAAGACACAAATAGATATTACTAGAAGTCAGGATGCGGTTACCTTTGGTGCAGGATGATCACTATCAAGTTCGGGGACAGAGTGTTCGTGTGCTCTCTTTGCAAAACAGTCACCAACCGGTGCCGACTTTGATGTACAGATATGGACACAGCTAGAGCTCATACTTCCATAAAGAGATACAGTTTTAAAAATCCAACTACAGAACATCACAAAAATCAGTAAAATCTGTATTTAATACTTTCTCGTTCTTCCCATTTATTCTATACTTTTTAAAAAAGAAAACTGAAATCTTAAAACGTAGATTATAATTCATAAAATGCATAATAGGTAGGACAAAGAAATTTTAATCTCTTCTGCAGATTTTCTCGCTTTCTTTGTAATGTATCACGACCTCTGGGTACAAGTGTGTGTACATGTGTGGGAAAAAGTCTGCAAGGATCCACTTCAGGCCGGCAAGGGCAGCCACCCTGGGGAATTTCCACTTCCGTTCACAGTGGTGTGCATGGTTGGGGTTTATACTTTTGTAATGGGGGGGCAACAAGTGTGGTAAAAAAGAAACAAGTTATTTTAAAAGGGATCTCTGGTCATTGTTATTTTAAAAACTAGAATCTATTTAAATACCCAAATAGGAGAAACTTGCTCGTAAAGTTTACTTTTAAACATTGGTACCACGTACATCATTGTGACCCGTGTCGGAGGCCACCAGAGGACAGGCCCAGGGATTTACTAGCTGATCCACCTGCGTGCTCCCAGGTCTTCCCCTCTGAGGCCTGCCCGGGCCTTCCCCGAGCATGCGCGGTAGACAGGGGCTGTGGACGCGGCTCTGCGGCCCCTGTGCCTGCTTCAGGGGGAAACAGGCTGCAGGTGTGGCGCCCAGGGGGCATCCCCATGGAGGAAGGGGGCTGCAAGGACCACAACAAGGTCAACAACGACTCCAAAGGACGCCACCCCTTCCCTTCATCCGTACTCCCCGCCCCCGCCTGCAGCCCTGAGCCTGCAGGGAGCAGGCAACTTGTTTTCAGAAAGAGATCCCCGCCCGCCAGCCCGCGTGGGCTGCAGAGCTGATCTGAATCTACCACCCAGTCAAAGGGAAAGAGAGACACAGTTCTGGTTCACAGCCTTCGCAGGTGGCAGAGGACAAAGAGATTTCCTCTGTCTTCTCGGGAAACCTCCTCCTCGCGTCACCGTGAGTCACCGGTGCCTGGAGTCCTCCAGGCTACAGGGCTCAGTGTGACTCAGACAGAAGGGAGCCCGGTTCCCAGATTCTAGGAATTGAACCCGGGACATCACCCTGCGCAAGATCCCCCTCTCAGTCTCACTGAGTTGCTAAATTACCCAGACTGGGCTGGAATTTGCTGTCCTCCTGCCTCGGCCGCCCTGAGTGCTGGGATCACAGCTGTATGCTGCTCACCGGGCACCTGATTCGTAATAAATTGCACGCTGCCGCCCTGGTGAGGGGGCACTTGCTCTCCCGTGCTGTGTTTTTGGCCTTTTTTTTTTTTTCTTTTTGGTACCGGGGATCGAACTCACGACCTCACGCTTGCCAGGCAGCTGCTTAAGCCACTGAGCTAAATCCCCGGCCCAATATTCTTTTTTTTTTTTTTGGTACTGGGGATCGAACTCATGACCTCATGCTTGCCAGGCAGGCACTTAAGCCACTGAGCTAAATCCCAAGGCTTTCCAAGATCATGGTTTGTCTGCTCATCCAGTCTTTATTGTATGATTACTCATTTAGAGCTTGAATTCACTGTGTAGCCCAGATTGGCTTTGAATTCGGGAGGGATCCTCCTGCCTCAGCCTCCTGAATGCTGGTATTACAGGCATGGGCCACCACACCTGGCTTGCTGCTGGTGCTTCCTCCTCCTCCTGCTCCTCCTTTTTTTTTGCAGTGCTAGAGATCAAACCCAGTGCTAGGCCAGCACCTTACCCCAGTGCTACACTTATAGGCTCTTTCCATTACTTTTATTCATAAATTCATTTGTTTGTTGTTTATTTATCAGTACCCAGGGATTAAACCCAGGGAGTGTTAAACTACATTCTCAGCCCTTCTAACCTTTGTTTTTGACACAGGGCCTTGCTAAGTTGCCCAGTCTGCCATCACATTTGCAATCCTCCTCTCTCAGCCTCTGGAGTACTGGGTATGTGCCTTCTTGCCGGGCTTCTTAGGCAACTAGAAGTCAGTTCAAATATATTTATCTGCAGCACCATCTGTGTGCCCTGCTGGCCCTGGGCTGTGACAATGAGTATACAGTGGCCAGGACAGATGTGGCAGGGCTCCAGGGCCAGAGAGTTCTCAGGCCCAGCTTCTGTGCCCACCTGACCAGCCAGGGCTAGGGGAACCCACAGGCTCCTTCCTGGCACCTGTCCCCATGGCCACACTATTACTAAGCCTGAGGCCAGAAACTAAATGAAGAAGTGGGCAAAGGCGAAGGCTCAGCTCTGAGGGCCTTGGGCTCTCACTAAACAGGTCCCACTCCCACTGCGAGTGGGCCAAAGCATGGTTTGTCAGTGGCACCACTCCCAGGCCTGCTCAGCTGGGGCTCTATGCTCCTCAAAGCTGAAGGACCCTGGCCCAGGCAACAAGCCCCTTGGTGAGCATCAGCTCAGATGAGTCCTAGGCACAGACACTGCCCCACCCCAGGGCAGGCTTTATCACAGGACAAAGACCCAGGGCAGACAGTATCAGTGACTCGGAGAGTGAGTGGGCTGGCTGTCACCAACCCAGATAGATACAAGACACGAACTCCTTATAGTTGTCTGTGCTGGCCCAGGGAAGCCTTGGCTTCCTCAGGATTCTGAGAAGTCGGGTGACGGTAAAGTTAGAAGAGGAAGAGCAGAGGAAGTGCTGGTGGGGGCAGAGGCCCACTGTGTCCGGCTCCCTCCTCCCTGCACCCTTCAGCATCCTGTGGGCCTGAAGCCAGTTTCAGCGGTCACCTGCTGGCCAGGCAAGACCATGCCACGCTCAAAGGAGGCGTGACTCCTTCTCCTCTGTCCTCAGCCCCATCGCAGGCCTCAGCCCAGCCCAGTAAGGTAGGGAGCAGACAGCAATGTGCAATTGGAGCACACAAACGCTGCACCTGCCTTTCGATGGGTCACGGGTGGGTGGCAGGGTCTGAGCCGTCTCTCCCGCCCATCGGCACCACCCTGCAGTCACACCGAGGCTTGGGTTCCTGCTGAGGGAGGTAGGGCAACTTCTACAGGCCTGCGGGTCTTCCTGGGAGCCACCATGTGCACCTCCTCCAAGCCCAGCTCCCTAGAAACTCAGAATCTCCAGTAGGAGTCAGACTTGTGAAGGGGCAGAAGATGAGAAGAAAGGCAGACTGGACTTGGACGGGAGCAGCCCGACTGCTGTGGGGCTTTCCCCACCCTGTCAACCTCGGTGCAGAGAACTTCTGCCTTGCAAATTGTTCCCAACCATTGGGAACCCCAGGTCTTCCCTTTTTTTTCTCTCTCTTTTTTTCTTTCTTTTGAGGTTCTTTTTCTTTTCCTTTCTTTTTTGAGACAGGGTCTTGCTGTATAGTTCAGGCTGGCCTTGAACTCACACCAATCCTCCTGCCTCTGCCTCCCAAGTGCTAGGATTATCGGCATGTGTACCATGCCCAGCATCAAACCGTCCCTTGGACAGCTGGCCCATATTTGAACCTGGCCAGATTGCTAATGTGACCCCCCCAAACCACCTTGTTGTAGTCAGGGGTTGTGCAGAGAACAACTGAAATCAGTACATGGAGTTTATAATATTTTTATATTAAAATATTATAAAAAATATAATTTTATGATGGTCACCCAGAGTTAACACAAGAAAGTTCAGGAAATCTGTCTACAACACTAAAGACAGAATATTTAGCCAAGGGCCTGACTCCCACAGCAATGTCCCACATGAGTCCAGATGAAAACCCAGAGCTCATGACAATGCCTCCCATGAGTCCAACTGGAGGTCTACAGCCCACGAGAAGGACTCACGCCAGGCTCTTTTATGGATCTGTGCCGGGAAGGCCCAAAGGTCAGCGGTGGAAACTAGGAAGTCTATGCCAGTAGAGTGAAGGAGCTGTGCTGATAGGTTGAGTGTTCCATGCCGGAGCCAAGAAGTCACACTAACAACAAAGACCAGGGCTGTCCTGAAAAGCACCACAGCCATCCTCAGGGACACGGAGGCCCCGAACTCCTCTGATGATAAGCATAGTGGCGCACATGCCAGGAAGCCAGTGACGAGTTCATCCTGGAGATTAAGCGGCACATGTCTTCCCCTCCGGAGCCAGGAAGCAATGCTCGATGTGAGGACCAGAGCTTCTCCAGGAGAACCAACGGCTCAAACAGCAACATGTAGGAGAACCTACAGTGCCTGAACATGGGAACGCGATAGCTTCTCCTTCCACGTCTCTTATTTATGCTGGCAACTTTCCTCAGGTGGAACGTCTACGCTCAGCACCATGCTGATGTAATCCAGCTGGCATTAAGTTGAGCACCAGTTTTTAATCTATAACAGTGGGAGAAGTAATGATAAGTGGATGTGGATAGATTTAGCAGTAGGTTTCTTAGCTGGTTTGTAAAGTGAATGGTATCTGATCTTTTATCAGCAAATCTGCTTAGTACATAGGTGAGATCGCTCAGCCTGACCTGCAGCTCTTAACTTTTGGAGTGAGTGACACATCTGCTCCCTGTACTTGGCATTTTTCACTGGTAATTTGTCTTGGGGGGAGGGGCTATAAAACTATAGAGGATTTCACCACATGACAATGTATTTATTTATTTTCTTTTCGAAACTGTGGTTCAGGCTGGCCTTGAACTCATAGTGTTAGCCCCAGGCTGGCCCTTGTGATCCTCCCACCTCAGCCTCCTAATGCTGGGGTTATAGATGTCTGCCACCGTGTCCAGTCTAAGCACAACTTTTCAAAACCCGTTTCAAAAGCCTGTTTCCAGCTCGGACAGCCTTTGTGTCTTTCCTAGACCGCAGCAGCGCTGCTACTGTAGAAGGCAGACAGAGCAGCAATTTTAGTTGAGACCATGCTGGTTTCTGATGCCGCAAATGAGACATGCAGGACATTCTTGGTGTGGCATAATATCTGGCATCTGATTTGCTAGCCTTGCATGGATTGTGTTACCTACACATTTGAAATTTATTTAGAGGCTGGTGCACTGTCAAGTTTAGAGAAGAAAAACTGATCTGAAGTAGTTGTCAGAAAAATTGTCTTTATTTACAAAACCATTTTCATGATTTCCACAGGAGGAGAGGGTTTGTTTGTGAATCTTCACTGCTTAACAGTTAAATTAAGAGAAAGCATGGTTAATCCTCTGAGCAAAATAGCGACGCATATGCTGTTCATATAATTGTGAAAGATGTTCTAGGACTAGATGAAAACAGTGCTTAGTGTGGACCCTGGTCCTTGATGCGGCCTTTTGTCTTCTTTTCAGATTAAAATGTCCATATTGTCCAATGGAACAAAGCCCAGGAGATGCCAAACAGATATTTTTCTGAAGAATTGAATTTAGTTTGTTAATTTGTAAGTGAACTGAATTGTGGGTACGTTTCAGAAGAGAGCGTGGCATTGAGAGCCGCTAGCCGAGGACTCCCGTGTTACCTCAGCTGACGCTGCAGGAACTCTGAGGACACGCAAGTGCGCACACCGAGGGAAGTGCCCCAGACCAGTGTTCCCACAGGGCTTTATTCTACTCTTGGTCTTCATTTCTGATCAAGTAAATACACCAGCAGTTGTCATTCAGTGCAGGTTTTTGTACTTAATTAGGTGGCGGTTTTTTTACTCCTTAAGAGCAGAAACAGAAGTTGACCTTCCCTCCATGTGTTTAATACTCCTGCTTTTACTTTTGTCATTTCTTGGTAATTGTAAGCCTTGAGAGCATTTGTGCAAGCCTTGAGAGCATTTGTGCAAGCCTTGAGAGCTTTCTTTCTTGCTATTTACGCATCATTAACTGAAAACTTCTTGGGAGAAAGTATGAACCAATTGAATTGTGGTTGTAAAACTAATTTGCATTTCTGGTTTTGCTTAAGGAAGAAAGCTGTGACAGATTCCAAATTTGCGTTTTGGTGTTTTCCTCTGCTCCAGCT
>PVJX010021793.1:0-31438 GCA_004027295.1 Dolichotis patagonum | reverse complement strand
CTGTTATGAAACAATTGTAGGATATTTGAATTGACTCATAATAATTGTGCATATTTATGAGATGTTTTTGTGCATTTGTGCAATGTGTACTGATAATATCAGAATAATTAGCATTTTGACTCCTTAAACATTTATTATTTCTTTGTTTTAGGAATCTTGAAACTCTGCTTCTAGTGCTTTATAAAATATATAAGTTGTCATTCTACCATTCTATAGAACATTGGAATTTAATCCTTTCTTGTAACTCTACTTTGGTTCCTGGTATACAATTTCCCTCAATTCCTCCTCCCCACTATCCTTCCAAACCTCTAGTGATCAGTAGTATACTATCCAGTTCTGTGGGACTAACTATTTTAGCTTCTACATATAAATGAGAACATGATCTATTTACCTTTCTGTGCCTGGTTTATTTCATCTACCGTAGTGTCCTTCCTTTCTATTTATTTTACCACAAAAGACAGAATTTCATTTTTTTGCCTCAGTAGTATTCCATTGTGTATGCCACATTTTATCCACATATGTTGACAAATATCTTGGTTGATTATATACACTGCCTATTTTGAGTACTACTGCAATAAACACAGGATTGTAGGTATCTCTTTGATAGACTAATTTCATTTCTAAGGATAGATACCTACTACTCTGTTGTTGGAGCATTTGATATTTTTTTTTTTAGTATTTTGAAAAATCTTAAATAATGCTTTTCACAATGGCTATAGTAATTTGCATTTCTACTAGCACTATACGAGTTCCCAGTTCTCTGCAGAGGATATTTTAAATGAAGTACCGTAAGTTGTGACTGCCAGGGAATATCATGTCCTTTGCTTCCAGGACTACATTAAGAATTCCACCTATGTATGCATCCCTTGACTGGCCATCCCTTTTACATTATAAGTAATTGATTTAGTGCTAATGAAAAGCCAAATACGCTTTACTTTAATAAAGTACAGGCGAGATTTGCACATAGAGAAACAATGCATTATACAATTTACCCTTTTAATAGGACTTAATGGCCTTGAAATGTGAAAGGCTATGCTCTACCAACCCTTAATAAAAGAAGTTTAAAAGGATTCCTAGAAAAATCAATGCAAAATCATAATAAAAAATGCTCAATGAACTTTTAAGAGATGCCAAGCAAGGTAAACCCATTTAGAATGACCTTTTGTGTCTGAAAGGAAGGTATTTTTAGGAGATTAAAATTTAACTGCAGAATTAAAGGATTCATATAACACATTAGTTCTTTCTCACATATAGTTCTAGATATAAGATAAACACCAAACTGCACTTTACTTACATCGCTTCCAGTGTTGATAGATTTTTTTAAATCTTTTTTTATCAGTGTTGATGGATTTTAACAGAATTGTCATGACAACTTCCACTTCTTATCTGCATGTGTCCTTTCTTGTATATGGAATGTCTGCTTTGAATGAGACTGAATGGTAATTGAATCATCTTTAGAGTCTGGACCTAGTGGTACCTTTTAATTCCATCTACCAGAACTTCAGCTGTAAAAAGTCACAGTAGCTTTTCTTTACCAACTGCCACCTTCCCAAATCTTGTGGATTTCAGGCTAATATTGACTAAGTCCCTGGAATAATCTCTCATACTGTACGAGTTCTAAAGCAACACTGACACACAATTCAAGAGTTTTATGTTTGATCAACTATTTACCAGGAGCAGACAGAGCACATATATTTACTTCTCATAGAATCTTTCTGAAACAACAAATAAATGACAGGAATAGGAGAAATCCTTTATAACATTGGGAAGGAAACAGTCTATGGGACAGACACTTGAAATGTATTTCTAAAGATGGAAGGAAGACATAGTTACACTGATAAACTAAGGAAAAGGAAAACAAGATCCAGAAAATACATAAGAAAAATTTATTTTCTCCTATAGAAGCTCCTGAGAAGGTTGGCATTTTCTACCTGATAAAGCTCTGAAAGAGCCTCCCAAATCAGAAAGGGAAGATATGGAAGGAAAGCCTAGTTAGGCAAGTCATTAAGAAAATATCCATGGAACAATTTATTCTGCCAACTGGAGAATGTAAAGAAAATCCAGGAAGAGCATTATTACAGTGTTAGTGACACAGCTGAATGCTTCGTCCTCCAGTTACATAGAATGTATGTTCCCATGGTACAAGCTAACAATAAACAAATAATCCAACAAACATGTATAATGATAAGTGTCAAGAAGAAAAATAAAGCAAGCAACAAGAATAGATAGCAGAGGTGTTATTTTAAAGAAGGAGTTCAGGATGAGTATCCTTGAGGTCATGAAATCTGAGCCTTTCTAAGCCTGATGGAAGTGAAAATGTGATGAGGGAGGCTGCAGTTTTGAGTAACATCAAGGTGGTCATGTAGCAAAAACGTAGTGCATGGGAGTCAGAATGGTAGAGAAAGCCAGAGCCAGATGCTATTAGACTTAAAAACCCAGAGGTAAAAAGTCATATGTTCCTAGCTGTAATGGAAAGATATTGAAACCTTTGGAGCAGTGGTCAGTTACAGTCCCACTAAGGAACATTCTTTCCATGCAGTGTAGCTATAGGCAGAGAAAGAATGAAGATCAAGAAGAAGGGTATTGTAGGAGCTGAGATTAGACAAGATTGTGGCTTATCTGGTAAGGTGGTATTGATGGTGGTGATGGTAGATTATTGTACTTAACATACATTTTGATGGTAGAGCTGATACAATTTGCTACTACATTGGTTGAGTAACTTGCAGGATATGTATAAGGATAACTCACATTAGAGTTAGAGGTCAAAAGACTTTAAGAATCATGTCTTGGTAATATAATTTGAGTACTGCCATGTCTCATGGCATGGAGGCTTTTGAAAGTTTTGCTTAGACTCCTATGAACAAATCACAACACCTTTAAAACCTGTGAGCAATAGCAAAGTATATAGAAAGACATAAGTGATAAAAGCAATGCCATAGACCCAAATTTTGTACAAGTCATGGCTACCTGGAAAAATTGTAGTTTTTCACTTATAAAATGTGTGCTTTTTTTCTTTGCTGTTTATAAGACAGTGGCTGGTAATATTGGTTGGTTGAATAAAGGGTCCATCAGGAAAAAATATTTTCTAGTGCTTACTACAGGTTCTCACCTGCTTCCTCCACTCAGGCTTCACTTATCTAAAGATCTGGTTATGTTAGAATATAGTGGTAGATTTTCAAAGACAACCAAGCTCAGCACAGGAGACTTGAGGTGGTTATTATGTCGCTTTGATCAACATTTCCATATCAAATAGGATTGACTTCATGGCAACAAGTTAGGGATGATGAAATGTGAGTTTCTTCCTCAGATGGCTCCTATATATTTCTGGCCTCATATGCGCTCTTCAAAACTTGATTCTTAGCACAAACGGGATGAACAGTTCCATCAGGAAAGTGTGATTTTTTCATTGCAACATCACAAGTATCAGAGGAAACATGGTGACAGCTTTTAAACTACAGAGATGAAAAGTAATGGATAAATACTGCTGTCCCCTTTCAAGTGGATATTTCTGGGAGGCATTCTGCATGTGCCTGGAGATGCTGGGAGAATTGCCTCCTATTTCTTGCAGAATGACTATAGTAATACACCTTAATTTTGGTTTTGCTCATTTCCAGTTTTACTTTTCTTGTTCCCTCCCGCTGCTTCCAGAATCAAGCAAATATGTATAATACTTATCTCATACTTGGATTCCAAGAACTCAATGTAAGGCAGCTTCTTTTTATAACCCAGACACACCCATCATGGTAAAAAAAATATTAGTTTAGAAATAAAGGTCTGATTTTCATCATCACCAGAATTTTGCTATGCTGAAGGAAATTCATGTATGTCTATTCATATTTTTAATTCTTTACATGTTTATCCTTGTGGGCTGAAAGACAGGAACTAGTTTGATGACACTACTAATGCTAAATATATTTAACACTAGATTGAACGGCTTATTGATTGTGGTGATCCTTAGTTCAAGTGCATTTTTCATGTACATATACGGAGACTTTTAGACGCGCAAATTTGATATAATTGTGAAATATATCACTTCAAAAATTCTGATACTGGAGGCTTAAAGAAACTGTGACCTCAGTCTAATAAATTTTTCCAGGTATCATTAATATATTTTGAAGAGCTATAAAACATCATTTAATATATTCAACAACTCTAATCACATGTTAGAGATTATTAAACTAGAAACTCGAGTGATTAAGACAAGTAGCTAGTACTTGGCAGAAGGGGGAGCTCCTAAACCTGTTAAAACCCACGCAACCAGAAGAAAGAGGGTAGTGAAGGCTGAGCAGTCTAGTGAGAATAAAGGAGAACAAAACATGGAAGAAGTTTTGCACTCTGCTTCACCAGCAGGTGTTTGTTGAATGCGTTGAATAGGACCCTCAATGTGCACTGTAGCTAATAAAAGTTAGAAGGAAAAATAAAACAATTTTCTAAGCAAGGAGCTATTATAAGCATCCCAGTCCCCAATATAGCAGGTATTATAACTAAAATTACCATTCACATTACCAGGGCAAGCCATGTGGGCCAATGGAATAACCATTTTCAAAACTAACCAGTCAAATCAATTGGACAATAATTTTTAAACCTACCAGTCTGTTGAAATGATTAATTAGACAACTTTATTAGCATTTGTTATTAACATGAATTCAAAGTGGGAAAATTCAGTAAGATAAATTGGTTCAATGAATGTTTTTACTTCAGTGGTTTGATTTAGAATGTTGATTTTAGAACATTTCGGGATCACAATGAGTATGAGTCATACTTCCAGCTCAGCAAATATATAAACCCTAAGGCAGCTGATTTCCTTCTCTGTGGCTCATTTGAAAGAAAGAATGGTGAGTTTATCTTCTTTAGGGATTTCATGAATCAGCAGCTAAAACCTATTGATTTTTCCATAAATATAGCTTTACATAATCTGAGCCTTGGAAGGGAAAATGAGGGAGGCTATTTCTTGGGGTTTCTTCAACTACTATTCATCTACAACAGTGTTTAGTGAATGTTTACCTTGAAAAATAAGAAAAACTCTGTTGGTACTCCCTGTTGCCTGTTTACTGAAGGAACTGAATTCTAACGCATTCCAGTTCCTTTATGCTCAAACTGAAAATTCGTACCGTGCTTCAAATCATCATGCCTTCACGTCATGCCTTCCTAGGTCAAAAGCGTCCTGCTGGCAAAGGTCACTATTACAATTTTACCCAGCTTTATTCCCACCTAGGACTTCACTCCTACATCCTTTAGTGAAAACTGCAATACTTTGAAGTTGAAGGTTGCATTCAGGCAGGCAGAACAGCCTTACTCCCACCCTGAGCTGGAACAGATAATAGATTCTACAAAGCAGGTGTCCAGCTGGCCAAGGTCATTACACAATGAGTCAGTGTAAATATCCAAATTGAAGTTGTGGACAAGCCCAGCACATGACAGGTTCGGCTGATGAGTGTCCTTTTGTCTAGCTGTCATAGTGGTGTAAGAACATGGAACAAATTAGATGAAAAGCCCTGTGTCTGCCTTGGAAGGTTATGCCTTTGCTAATCCTGTAGCACCCAGCAGGTTGCCATTACTTGGTGCAAATGTCTGCACTGGTCTTTGGATGATTTTGTTTCTCAGGAGCTATTTGTTCAGGGAAAAAAATAGCAAGTGGAAATATGAAGTCAGTTTTCTTCTGATGCTTCCAAGGATGAATACTTGTGAAGGACAAGCAGGCAATCTCTCCTTAGAAACACTTAGTCCCAAGTCCAGAAAGTCCTTCAAGGTTGCAAATAGAAGATCATAACAAAACTTCAAGTAAAACAAGAAAATAGAAAGACTCTGTCACTGGTAAATAATAGGAACAATGACCAATATATTATAAATTTATGTTTCTTGGCACTGTAGGTAAGTTTCAATTTCAGACAATGCCTGAAATTCAAAGTCAAAGGCATGAAATATGTGCAAACCCACACAAAATTGCTTTAGGTTTCTAGGATATTTAAAATATAGTTGAAGATTGAAAGAGTCTGAGAATAACATTGAATGTTATAAGGCTAAGGTGTATATATTAAAACTAGTATATAGCAGTGCTTTCTAACTTTACAGATGAAAAGGTTGATGTGACACAAAATGATTTGTTTAAAGTTAAGTCAATGAAAAGTAAGTGAATATAAACATGAGTTACTTCATGTCTCAATGTAGAGGAAGGGACAGCAAACATTTCTGTAAATAGTCGTACTGAAAGGAAAATATAATAACTTTTAAGTACTTAGAACAAAGTATACATAGTAATATTGGTTTATAGAATTTTTTCCCCACTTCACAAATAATAAATCTGAAGTTAGATGACTTCTTTAAGGTTACTTCTGTAGAGTAGGACAGCCCAAACTCAAGGTCAGGCTCCTGGAGACAGTTCTTTTGTTATGTTGGCATGGTGTATATAGCACTTTTCATATCAAAATAGGCCTCCAGAAAACTAAACCTATCAAGGTTTGCTAATTTTTTCCTCCCTCTAGAGTTAGTGCAGCAGTAACTGTGTGGGAATGCATGGTCTCTATGTTGAGTGTAAGATCTATAATCTCCTTCTCTCTTACAAGTGGTACACTTAGGCAACAAAATCATTTTTTGAGAATCTATTGTGTGTCAAACATTGCTGGACACAAAGCCACAGATTCTTCAACCCCAAGAGACTTTTATGCTAGTGGGGGTGGGTAACCAACAAGCATCACATAAGTAAATAAATGATTAGGGGTTGGGAAGAAACTAAAATAAATTTATCACTGGAAGTTTAAGGTGGGAACTCAGGTAGAATGGCTTTTTTGGTTTAACATGCTTGTGAGCTCATTAAGCATGAATATTGTTAAGTAACGATAACAATGCCTCAAAGAATAACCTGAGGATTGTAAATGGTGAATAATGAAAGAGTCAATGAGTTAATACTGCTAGCTAATATATATTACTATTGCAACCAGGTGGCTCATTCAGTATTTTGGGTTTGGGCCAACAAATGTGGACATCCAGAAAACGTGAAACAAAAGGTGGCAGGTGGGAGGTTAAGGTTAGTCTCCCTAGGAAAGGTAGACTTATAGTTGTGCTGATATGGTATCATCTTCTAACTCTGAAGTTTAATCCACATTTACTTAAAACAAAGTAAACAAGCGTAGTATCGTGTATCAAATATTCTAAACATTTTACATGGAACATCTATATGCTAGGATTATCTCACAGATACTTTTGCTCACTTTTTACATATGAAGAAACTGAGGCATGGATGGCTTAAATAACTTTCCTATGATAGGTTGAGCAGGATCTCCCTGAAAGATGTCCATATTGTAATCATCAGAACCTGTGAATTTACTTTACAGGGTAAAAGGGACTTTGCAGATGTAATTATGGATCTTGAGATGGTGATATGGGATTGTCTGGATGGGCCCAGTATAATAACAAAGATCCTTAAAAGAGTAGGAGAAGAGGATGGAAGCAAAAATCAGAATGGTGTGGTCATGAGCTAAGGAAGGCAAGCAGTTCTAAAAATTACAAAAATCAAGGAAATAGATTCTTCCTTAGAACTTCCAGAAAGTAATGTCACTTTGATTTTAGCCCAATAAAACTATTTCAGATTTTTGTCTCCAAAACTGGAAAGATTTTTGTGTTTCTTTCTGCCACCAAATTCATGGTTAAGTGTTTACAGCAGTAATAGAAAAGTACTACATTTCTCAAGGCTATTGTCTTAGCTATTTTTTACTCGTCGTTGAGACAAAATACCTGATGCCCAAAGTTGGGAAAGGAAAAGTTTATTTCTTACAGTTTTTGGAGGCTTCAGCCCATACTCAGTTGGCTCCAAGGCAGGGTGGCATGTTCATGGCGGTTGCAAAGAGCAAGGCACAACCCCGCAAGAGAGAGAGACACAGGCCTTCTTCCTGCCATTACATTGTATGCAGGCTCCACCCTTAGGTGGGTGCAGCACTGACACCATCAATCCAAGCGCTAGACAACGAACCAGTCACAAGTGAACAATGCAAATGCATGAGGCCTGGGGGCCACTGACATAAACCATGACAGCTATAGACATACAGAATGAATAGGGCCAGAATTAAAACTGAGGCAACTTGGTATCAGTCCCAGAGGTTAAATCATTATGTAATATGGCCTCTCACGGAAAGTATAAAAGTTTAGGTTGGAAATAAAATGAGGATCTCCTTGGTTTTCTTCTATGTTCATAATTTCAGATTACAGAGGATCCAAAGAAAGCTAAAAATTTACAAAAAAGGAAAAGAAACAGAAGGTGGGCTTGGCACATGCCTGCAATCCCAGCACTGAGGGGGGGCTAATGTAGCTGAATCATAAGTTTGAGTTCTCTAGGCAAATAAGTGAGATCTTTTCTCAAATAAAAAGAAAAAGTGCTGGGGATATAGTTCAGTGGTAGAGTACTCAATTTTGACTCTAGTATAGCACAAATAAGTAAATAAGATTTAAAATTAAAAGGAAAGGGATCCTAACCCATCCAGTGTACACCAATCCCCTTTCCTGTTTCACATCATCAGATCTGGACACATCACGAACATAATTGTTTGGTTTTTGAGAGATAAGGCTCAAAGTGCTATGGTAGTGAAGTTACAGGGCTGGTTGGTGAAGTAATCAGTAAGTTATAGAGGGATGCCTGGTGGTTTGGGAAGACTCGCTGATCTCAGTGTCTGTGTGGAACTGGTGAAGGAAACTGTGTAACAAATGAGTATCAGCATCCAGGTTTACCCCGTGCTTTCATTTACCATTAGCTTAGGAAGGACCGGACCAAAATGCTAGTCACACACTTATCAGTGTAATTCTCTATAAGGATCAAAAGTTCTCGCATTAACAATCTTATGATTACTATAATCCCATTTTAGCTACCTTTATCCAGGTTGCTGCCCTCAACACTTTAACACAGCATGTAGGATACACACGATCCTTATAAATATTAATTGAATTAAAGTGAACATTTATGATAGCAAACTTTGACCAGAGCTCTTCAAACATTAAGGCCTATGAGAATCCCCTGGGCACTTATTTAAATTCAGATTAGGAGTTAGATGTCTGAGTGGCGTTGGAAATTGGGCATTTTTACCAATTTTCAACAGCTGATATTGCCGGTATATGGTCCATTTTGGAGGTCTCAGAAAATAAGAACTCTCTATCGGCACAAAAAATACACCTAACACAGTGTGATCATTTAATGAGTTTCCACAAATGGCACAGAACTAGATTTTTTCCCCTTTTAGGTGCTCTGCCTTCTCCATAGAGGGACCGAAGCAGATGTCAGCATCAGTGGAAAGAGTTGGAACAGTGCCCCAACTCCCTGCTCCAGACACTCTGCTGAGGTCTTCCAGGGGCAGGAGAAACGGGGAAGGATGGGCTGAAGTGCTTAGGAGCTCCTGTGCTGACATTCTTCCATTTCCAGCTTCTAAGGACTGTGTGACCCTTTGAAGCTCCCAGGTCATGGACGAACGCGAGCGAGTCCAGCGCCGCGCCCCCGCTGCGCCCTTGCCCGGGCGGCGGAGGAGGACGTGCTTGCGTGCGCGCTCAGCATAAATAAGTCCCAGGAGGCGGCCACTGGGTAGAACCGGCTGCGGACGCCGCGGGCCATGGCGGGCGAGGACCACCCGTGGCAGGGCAGCATCCTCTACAACATGCTTATGAGCGCAAAGCAACCGCACGCGGCTCCCGAGGCTCCTGAGGCGCCAAGTGCGCGGCTGGGAGTTTCGTGTTGGGGCTGCTCTTGCGGTTCTGAGCCCCAGGTGGGCAGAGAGGGACTGTCAGGAGGGCGAGCGGTCACGCTTCTGTACCGCTGCTGTTTTTGCGGTGAAGAGCACCCGCGGCAGGGCAGCATCCTATACAACATGCTCACGAATGCAAAGCAGACGCACGCGGCTCCCGAGGAGCCCAAGGCTCCGCTCGCGGCTCCGTGCTGGGGCTGTTCTTGCGGTTCTGAGCCCCGGATGGGTGAAGACGGGCCGCTGGGTGGACGGGCTGTGGCGCTCCTGTACCGATGCTGCTTTTGTGGCAACGACCACCCTAGGCAGGGCAGCATTTTATACAGCTTGCTCACAAGCGCAAAGCAAACGCAAGCGGCTCCTGAAGCGCCCGAGGCACGGTCGGGGGGCTCTCTGTGGGAGCTGTCCTACTGTTCCCAGAGGCTGAGGGCTAGCGGGCGGCTGCCGAACGCGCAGACCATGGCGCTCCTGTACCGCAGCTACTTTGGCAGCGAAGACCCCCCGCAGCGGAGTAGCATCCTTTACGGCGCGCCCAGGAGCGCAAACCAAACACACGCGGTTCCAGACACACAGCTGGAGGCCCCCTTGTGGGCCACCTGGTGTGGCGCACAGCGGCCTGTGGCCCTCAAGAGTCCACAGGTGGTCTGCGAGGCGGCCTCAGCTGGCCTGTTGAAGACCCTGCGTTTCGTCAAGTATTTGCCTTGCTTCCAAGTGCTGCCTCTAGATCAGCAGCTGGTGTTGGTGCGCAGCTGTTGGGCGCCCCTGCTTATGCTGGAGCTCGCCCAGGACCACTTGCACTTTGACACGGTGGAGACTTCCGAGCCTAGCATCCTGCAAAGTATCCTCACCGCCAGGCGGCGGGAGACCGAGGGTCACCAGCCACCGGCCCTCTCTACCTTGCAGTCGCCACAACTGGTGTCGCCGCCTGGGGCTGAGCAGTTTCCCTCGGCCGCCGCGGTCCAAGTCATCAAGAGCTTCCTTGCCAAGTGCTGGAGTCTGGAAATCAGTACCAAGGAGTACGCCTACCTCAAGGGGACCGTGCTCTTTAACCCGGGTAAGAGCGCCGGCCTTGGGCGCCTGCTTTGCAGCTCAGCAAAGTATTAGGCGCTGCCTGCTTCTAGGCACAGGCACTTTGCTTTCAGTAGCGGTAGGGAATGTGGGAACACGAGCTAAGAATCGTGACTAACTTGGCAGCGCTGGGGTATCAGAATCCAAGACCACTCCCAAGGAGTGAGCTGGTACCAGAAACCTAACCAAAGGACAGGGAGCGTTTCTTGAGGTTCTTACTTGGCTCTCTAAATATTTTTGTTACTACAGAAAAGTTCGTGCTTTTATGAGACATAGTTGTTTCGTTTTCTTTTAAATCTCATAGTATGGCTTTAAAAAAGTTTTTGTTCCCTGCAAATCCTGTAACATTTTCTGAAACCTTAGCTTTAAATGTACTAGAACCCTTTAGTTAGTGGAATCTATGAAGTCTGGGAAGAGAGGAGGCATGCGGAGGACCCCCATAGACTCGACCCTAGGGTTCCTCTCAGACAGGACAGTGGACTAAGGATGTCATGGATCTGCCTCAGAGTGGTCCTTTGTGTGGCCCCAAGCGTCCAGACTCTGCTTTGCTTCATGTCTCTGTGAATATCGGGTTAGCAATGGGGCAGGAAAAAGATCCAATAGGGACACAGACCAGGGAAACTGTGCTTATAGAGCTTTAAGAAGCCTCAGAGACCTCCTAATCAACTTTGCTGTCCTGAACGTTTCCTTCATCCCATTATGCAGAATGTCCAAATCCCTAGTGGATTTACTTCGAAGTAAAAGACTGGTGTGTTTTGGCACCTAGGTGTCCTGTCTTCTGAGTTCAAAGGGATGCCATGTCAACTATACAACAGTTTCAGGTTTTCTGTTGGGTGCTGGATGCTGCCCCACACAATGCAACCAAATCACTGGAGGATATGTGGTACCTTGTCTGGGTTTGTCCTATTAAGAGAATCATCTTCAACCAGTGCCCTTCAAGGTGCCTCTGTAGGAAGTTTCCAGGCAATTTAAGTTGGGATAACGTTTTATAATGCTCCTTGTACATCTTTTCTCCTAGAACAGTATTTAGTGGTATATTAATGTACTCAGACCTTACATTTCATGACATAGAGACACCTCAGCTCATCCCAATGACTATTGGAAGTCCTTCTTTTGCTTTTGCCACTGTTTTCCCAATTTACCTAGGCAAAAATGTATGCTTCTGTGTGTGAGAGAGAGATTGAGAGAGAAAGAGAAGCAGAGAGAGACAGAAAAACAGGGAGGCAGAGACAGAGGCAAAGACAGAGACAGAGACAGAGACAGAGACAGAGAGGTGGGGATAGGGAGTTTAAGTGTCTCTCACGGCTCCTCCTCTAGGGATTCTGCTTCAGGAGTCTAAACCCAGCTTCTTTGAGCTGCATTTCTAGTAACTGCCCAGGTGATTCTTAAGGTCATTTGGAAAGCGGTTTTCTTGTTCCTTTTGGGATCCAGAGGAAAGACTGAGACTCAGCTTCACAAGTTTATATTTCAAAAGTTTCTCTCTTTCTTTAATCCTATTTTACATATTTTTGTCACACACACACACACACACACATGCACACAGGCATACACACACATCCATGCCTGTCTCCTTTATTCTTAAATTTTTCTTAATGAAAATTCTTAAAATTTTTTAAGGAATCTTCTCAGTGTGGGTTTAACCAGCTAAATTTAATGTGTTTGAAACATAAATGTACCTATATTTGGGGAAAAGGTAATGCTTACTAAGTGTATGAACTTTCTTTGCTGTTTATTCTTTTGTATTTCCTCATCTGTAAGTTTCAAGAAAATTTGTATATAATTAAACATACAGGTAGGTTTAAAACTATATGCACCCATATATATGTATGTAAACACATATATATGGAGTTTAAACATGAGATAAGTAAAAATAAGGATATATATGTGCATATATATATGTACATATATATATGATGGTGGCATCTGCCTTTTCTGTTTTCTGACTTCTTTGAAAACACTTTTTCTTTTGCTTGTTCAAAAAAGGTGATTCGTGTAAGGAAAATGGAGGGATGTGCTGTGAAAATAGAAAAAGTAATGTGGGGGTCACAAAATGACATTTTCAGTAGCCATGGATATAGGCCTAGAGGTGCTTTCTCAATGGCATTCATGCACAATAAAGCAGGTGTCAAACTGGGTATTGAGCTACAGGTAGTAGGGATTCAGAATTGGAATGTGGATTAGAAGTGTGGCTTTACATTGATCTTATTTCCCTTAT
This sequence comes from Dolichotis patagonum, assembly GCA_004027295.1. Lineage (NCBI taxonomy): Eukaryota > Metazoa > Chordata > Mammalia > Rodentia > Caviidae > Dolichotis > Dolichotis patagonum. Next base: position 18,439 of record PVJX010021793.1, on the reverse strand, counting down.
GAAATTTGATATTTGCCTGTAATAGGTGTCTGTGAGCATTATTATTTTTTTAAAGAGCACTGATTCAGCTCCTTGTGATGAGTTCCACAATACTGTAAAAATCTTTTACTGCTGAATTTTGTAGAAAAAGTAAATACTTGCATTTATCAATTAGATTTTTAAACAAAGTAAAAAACTATTAATTACTTGAATATAAAGTACTTTACAAGAATATTATTATCATAGGTCAAAAGTTTTTCTAATTAATACAAAATAATTTTTAAAGCAGCCTTTGCTTACCACCTTCCTTATAGAACTGACATGCACTTAATCTTTCCTGTGTTGTTTTTCATACATTTTTTTACTTAAATTTTACACTGCACCACAGGAATGTCATGCATTTTCTGTTTTAAAAATTTATTTTTGAATCATGTTGTCTGGAATCCATGATGTTTTCATGTTTGTACTTTTACCTTTTAATGGTAGTAATAAAACATTATTAAAAAATTCTTATTTTAATGTTTTTAGAGAGTCTTTTGGAAACATTCATTAGAATCACAAAATCTAACTTTCTCCAATCCAGAAATCATGGTACAGTGTGTTACCTGGTCAGCATTAGTTTTCAAATTATTATGGACTTCTAGCATAAAATTGGCTTACAAGCAAATAATTAAAATAAAACATGTGAGTCATAGTTTGTGACTGTAAAGTTTCCAACCATTGTATGGATAGTCAGTATAATGATGGGAAATTTCGAGGAAGAATGGCAAAATATTGATCACCTGGTAAAACTTTTTGCCATGATACAACAGTTTATTTCTCACAGGTAAAATGTAAAGTACTCATCTGTTGAAATAGCACTATTTTTTTCATATTTGCACAAAAAGTCCATTGAAGCAGAGATTAAACTATATTCTTCTAAATTATGTGTGCTTTTTTTGCTCACAAAAGCAGTGTTTTTAACTGTATCCTAACCCGATGAATATTAAACAAAAATAATTCCATGATGTTTCATTTTTAGAAGTACTGCTTCTGAAATCTTACAACTGCTTTGGCACTTTACCTTGCCCTAAAACACCTTTTAACTAAGATACTGGAGCATTTATTTTATGGGAAGGTGACAGGAATGGATATATTGTAAAAGCTAGCAAAAATCTGTGGTGAGCTGTTTATAACAAGGAGATTTTTTTCCCTTCCAGACCTGCCAGGCCTGCAGTGCGTGAAGTATATTCAGGGACTTCAGTGGGGAACTCAGCAGATCCTCAATGAACACATCAGGATGACACACAGAGGGTACGAGACCAGATTTGCTGAACTGAATAGTGCCCTCTTCCTGCTGAGATTCATCAATGCAAATGTCATTGCTGAACTGTTCTTCAGACCCATCATTGGCACTGTCAGCATGGATGATATGATGTTGGAAATGCTCTGTTCAAAGTTATAAAAGCATATGGGCTACTCAAGTGAAGTTTACCATAAAAGAAAGATAAAGCTCTGTTGGCAGAAGAGTGTCAAACGTTGTGAAAATAAACTTTCTTGTTATTTTTACATGCAGAGTATTTTGTATTCAATTAAAGAATACTTTAGCTACAGACAGTGTAAAAAACTCCTCTGTTCATACTGCTTCATTGTGAAAGAAAACATTTGCCAACAGGGAATATACCTTGGAACATCGTTAAGGAAAGAGAAGGGTACTAAGTTATTTTCATGAATGTTGCCACTGCCTCTATTGAACCTGTTCAAATCAAATTTGAAATATTAAACTTTAAAGTGTTAACCATTAAAACGATTGAAAAAATTTGTCAGGGTTTAAATAAAACTGATTAAAATCCAACCAACATTAGCAAAATGTATATTCATAAGTAATTTTATGAGATTCAACGTTACAACATCCCATTGTAAATGAAAGATGACTGTTTAGCTTCAAAGCCACTTCCATTAGCTGTGTGGAAGACTGGAATCAAGAGGCACTATCAAGAGGTGGATCAGAAAGCCACCTGAAAGTGAAATAGTTTTCCACACTTTTGTTTTGGGATGTTTCGGTAAACAGTTATGGATTTGAACAAAAGTTCCACAAGAAATGTATACTCTATCAGGAAGGGTTACAGTTTCAGAAAGCTCAATATTATGAAACTAAGTGTACAATGTTTTTCACATACAGTGTAACTGTCACATTGGACAAGCATAGCATGAAATTATAAAGCGACTTCATTGTTAGTTCCTGCTGTTCCCCTTATCTTGTTTCTTGTGGTGCTGGAGACTGAAGTCAGAGGATTTTCACCAAGCTATGCTCCAGTCCGTTTTAACTTTTATTTTGAGACAGGGCTTTGCTAAATTGCTAAATTTCCCAGGCTGTGCTTGAACTTACAATTTTTCTGCCTCACTCCCCAAGTAGTGGGATTACAGGTGTGTGCTCACATACCCAGCTCCTCCTGCCTCTTTTAAATATGGTCCATAGAACTAGTTCTTGCATGTCCCTGTTTGAAATTTAGAGTTACACATATCCATTTACTTATAGATGATAATCCTCTGCTAGTAATTTGTAAGTATAGTCCAGGTAAAAACACATTGCAAGGAGTCCGAATTTTTCTTTTGTGCAGACATCTTTGAAAGTCTGGTGAATCTTACGGACATCTCAAGATCAGGCTCTCAGAATAATGTAGCAAATAAAGTACTTAAGATCATGTAAAAGAAAAATATTATGAATTATGTTAAAGAAAATCATTAAAACATTACTTGAAATATTTTATAGGTGATATAATAATATATGTGCTTCTTTATCATCATAAAGCATTGAGTAAAAAATTACCTGATGGTAGATCTAATATTTACCTTAATTTCAAAGCAGTGATCAATGTAGTTGAAATTTCAAGATATCTGCAAATTCTCCAGTGCGATAAGAAATCTGATATTGACAGTCCTGAGTGTGTTGGAGGAACACCAGCTTACCCTCCCATTTAGAAATATCTTGGAATTCAACATTCAGCATACAGTTGTGTTCAGGGATAAGAATGAATACAGTGATAGAGTGAGGGCATATGGTTGCATCATAAAGGGAAAGGACACATGCAGAGTCTGGAATGTCCATGTGCCAACCATCCTTATGTTCCTTCCCATCCATAAGAGGGGTCACATAGGCTACACTCTGCTCCCAGCAAATAAAACTCAGCAATAGGTTCCGTCTATAATGCTCTCAGGTATGTCTGCCTAGATAAACCCTTTCAGATTAAGAGTTTACTGTTTTCATTGAGGCTTGTCACATTTTTCCTAATTTGTTCCTAGAATGTATCAAAATTCTGAGCCCATGGAAAGCATGTATTCAGCCAGAACCACGTTGTTTGCACAAACAATCCAGGCTCAGTGAGTTAAGGGAGGACTTGAACTGTTCCTGAATGCAAGTTTTCAAATACCAGCTCAAGGCCAACTTTGTAAGTAGACAGTTTTAAGGACAGTAGACTTGGACCTGCTTGTTAATTCCTTTCTACGGAATCTACACCTTGGGCCCTTGGCCGATGTATCTTTACAAAAGAATTATCAGTAGGACCCACACAGAAAGGTGAGACCAACCAGCAGTATTGAGCTAACTTATGCTATTTAGTGGTCCTGAAACAAATTCTATCAGCAATAGAAGTCTACCTTAGGCAGCCAGGTGACTGCTTCCTCTGTTAAGAATCTTTTTTCCCTGTGTCCAAGAAGAGCTCTTGTCAGTAAGTTAAAGATGACCTGAATGTGTTCCAGGACTGAGGCAGTGTTGTGGTAGTCAGGGCACATTTATGAGAAGTACAATCCCTGAGAGCACCTTGTAGTTCCCTGAAGACCAAGAGCTGACACTGTTAGGGCACAGTGAGCTGATCTGCTGTATTTGTCAGGTGGCCTCCACTGTGGCCTTCCAGTGTGAAAGCTGTCACCCCAAGGGTGCTAAGTCCAATGCAATTCAGTTCAACTGATGGTTCCAGGGGGACCACCTGAGGCCAAAAGTCTCTCTGTCAGCAACACCAGTTCATCTGTCTAACCGGTATGGAGAGTACCTGAAGGTGTGTTGAGAGATCTTACAGGAGCTGACTCAGAGTTGTGCAGTCTCAGGAATGTGTCCTCACATGCTGTTTAGGTTCAGCAAAGTATCTGAATCCAAAAGTGCTCACAACAGAAGGACAATCAGAACTTTTTTTCAGAAAGAGAGGAACGCCTCCAGAAGTTCCTTTAAAAAGTCATTAGTGACCTGTTACCTCCCGTAAGCCTCCTTCTGTGTTCTTGGTTCTTTTTCTTGATTGTTATGAGAATCAAGATCCTTAATTCTGATTTAGTAATCCTAATTTTCCATTTTAAAAAATTTGTTTAAGAGAAAAACAGACACAGAAAAGTAAAGAGCAAAAGAAACAAGCAACAACAACAACAAAACCAAAACATTAACATTAACATTATAGGTTTTCAAAACAAGAAGATAGGAATTTAACAATGGTTATATGTATATTGTTACCTTCAAAAGGGTTAATTGGATTAGCAGATATAGACATGCAAAATGGATCTAATCATATGCGTATTAACTTTTTCCAAGAACCAATACAATTAGTAGTATAGTCATTTAGCTATCATATATATATATATATATATATATATATATATATATATATATATAGTCTTTTTCCTTTTCCCTTCCTTCTTTCCCATATCCCAGTTTTCCTCTTTGAGCAGTTTCTTACCCCTACACAATAATTATTGTAGATTTTGAATCGTATTTGCTCTTTCAGTTTCTTATACTAGGGATACAATATGGTGTTTACAATGTGAATTTGATTTATTTCACTTACTAATATGGTCTTAAGTCATATGCATTTGCCTATAAAAGCCTTGATGCAATCTTTATAGCTGAGCAGTACTCTGTCACATAAAATATCACATCTTTTCTATCCATTCCTCAGTTGATTGACATTTGGGTTGTTTCCAAGATCTGGATATTAGAAATTGTGCTGCTATAAACATGGGTGCACATATATCACTGTGGTATGATGTTTTCAGTTCTTATGGGAAAATACCCAGAAACGGGATAGCTGGCTCAAATGGAACCTCTAATCCTATCTTTTTGAGGAATCTCCACACTGATTTCCAAAGAGGTTACACCTACACTTCCACCAAGAGTGGAGAAAAGTTCCTTTTACCTTACAGACCTTTCAACATTTATTATTATTTGGTTTCTTGATCTTGGACATTCTTTCTGGAGTGAGATGCAATCTCAGTGTTTTAATTTGCATTTCTCAAATGAACAATGATGCTCAACATTTTTTCATATATTCACTTGCCATTTGTATTTCTTCATCTGAGAATTGTGTATTCATCTCAAATGCCCATTTTTAAATTGGGTCTTTGAATTTTGGGGGCCTGATTTTTTAAAAATTCTTTATATGTTCTAGATAGAAATCCTTTGTCTTAGGGACAGTTGGCTAAGATCTTTTCCCAACATGTGGGTTTTCTTTTCACTCTGTTGGAGATTTCTTTTGACATGCAAGTCTTTTTAATGAGATGAGACTTCAGTTGTTGATTCTGGGAAGTATTTCTTGTGCAGTTTGATTTCTTTTCATGAACTCTCTACCAACCCCTATCTTCAAACTTTCTACTTACTTTGTTTTCCAGCAGATTTAGTGTTTCTATTTTAATAGTTAGATTTTTGGTCAATTCTGACTTTAGTTTAGTACATGGTGATAGACATGGGTCTAGTTTTAGTATTTGACATAGAGAAAGCCAGATTTTCAAACAGCACTTGTTAAAGAGTCTGTCTTTCTTCTAGTGCACATGTTTGGCCCCTTTGTCAAAGATAAAATGGCTGATAATGGACATCCTTGTCTTCTTCCTGTATAAGTTGAAAGTTTTCAGTTTTTGTCCATTTAGTAAGATTTTGACTGTTGGTTTATCATATATGGCTTTTATCAGATTGAAGTAAAGACTGTATTTTCTGATTTTTCATAGGATTTTTTTTTAATCAGGAATGAATGTTGAATTTTGTTAAAAACTTTCTCTGTATCTATTGAGATCATCATGTGATTCTTGTCTTGGCCTCTACTGATATGGTGTATTGCATTTATTGATTTGCATATTTTCTTATTTTAAAGAGGGTAAAATTAAAGATAACAAAACAGAACATATGAAAACAATGCAAGAGACACAGATTTCAAAGCCAGACAAACGGAGTTCTTCACTATCAGATTGTCTCTTGTTTTCTTCCAAATAGTTGACCATATTTTCACATAGAGTGAATTCATACAAAACAAAATAATATAAAACTGATCCAAATAGGATGATGAAGGCATTTTAGGTCTTCAAGGCCAGACAATAAGGAAAGTCAACAATGGCTGTCATAGTGTCTCTCATTCTTTTCAAAATAGCTTGATTTGCATATGTTGAACTATCTCTGCATTCTTGGGATGACTCCCATTTGATTATGGTGTATAATCTTTTTGTTGATGATTTGTTGCATACCATTTGCCATCATTTTATTGAGGATTTTTGCATCTATATTCATTAGAAAGATTGGACTGTAATTCTCTTTTTCAGTTGGATCTTTCTCTGGTTTTGGTATTAGGGTAATACTTGATTCCAGCAACAAGTTAGGGAGATTTGCTTCCCTTTCAATTTCATTGAAGATTTTAAGAAGTGTTGGCATTAAGTTTTCCCTAAATCTTTTGTAGAATTCAGCAGTGAATCCAGCAGGACCTGTGCTTTTGTTTGTTAGTAAGTTTCCAATTACATTTTCAATTTCATTAACTGAAATTGGGTTATTCAGCATATTTACCAACTTTGATCTAACTTTGGTAATTCATATGTTTCTAGGAACCTCTCCATTTCTTCTGTGCTATCAAACTTATGAGAGTAAAGTTCTTGGAAGTAGATACTGATGTGTAGTGATTTCACACTTTTGATTCCTTATTGCATGGATTTGAGTGTTTTCTTTCTTTTTTTTTGATAAGGTTGGCTAGGGGTTTATCAATTTTATTTATTCTTTCAGAGAACCAACTCTTGAATTCATTAATTCTTTGGGTTATTTTCTTAGTTTCAATTTTCTGCTCTGATCTTTATAATTTCCTCCTTTCTTTGAGCTTTGGGCTTGACTTGCTCTTTTTCTAGAAGTTTGAAGTGTGGCATTTGGTTTTTTACTTATGTTCATTCCATTTTTCTGATATGGAAGTTTACTGCTGTAAATTTCCTTCTTTGGACTGCTTTCACAGGTTTGGTAATTTGTTGCATTTTTGTCCTACTGTGGATAATTGTTTAATTTTGTTGTGATTTATTGGTTGCTTAGGAGAGTGTTATTTACTTTCCATGTGTTTATGGGATTCTTGTGGAGGTTTTTGTCATTAATTTCCAATTTTATTGCACTATTGTCAGATAATATGCATGGGATTATTTCAATCCCTTTGTATTTTCTTAGGCATGTTCTGTGGGCTAGTATATGGTCTACTTTAGAGAATGACCAATGTGCAGCTGAGAAGAATGTTTATTCTGATGTTGCTGGGTAGAAAACTCAGTACACATCTACTAGGTCCATTCATTCCCAAATTTGATTCAGTTCTGTTATTTCATTGCTGATTTTTGTTTGGTTGGTCTATCACTTTGTGATGATGGAGTGTGAAAATCACCTGTTACAATTGTATCTATTGCTTTTTTGATTTTTCATGTCTATTAAGATTTGTTTTACATAGTTGTGTGATCCAATATTTGGTGCATAAATATATATGATTGCAGTCTCTTCCTCTTCAAATTCTCCCCTAGCAAGTATGTAGGTACCTTCTTTATCTCTTGTGATCCTTCTTGGTTTGAAGTTCACATTGTCTGCAAACAAAATAGCTACCCCTACTGTTCTCTGGGTTCCTGTTGCATAGAGTATTATTTTCCATCCTTTGAATTTTATTCTATGAATTTCCTTTTGAGTCAAATGTGTTTCCTGTACACAGCATATTGTTGGATTTTTTCTTAATCCACACTGCCAGTCTGTTTCTTTTTACTGCTGAGTTAAGAACATTTACTTTGATGGTTATAAGTGATATGTACTGACTTAACTCTGTCATGTTATCTTTCTGCTGTTGGTTTTCTACTTTTTCTGTTTAATTGTTTCTCCTGCTTAGTGGTTTCCTTCTGCTATTGTTCTTAGGGCTGTAGTTATCTTTGTCTCTGTTTAGATTCTTTCAGTACTCTTTGTAGTGCTGATTTTGTGGTCATGAATTTTTTCAGTTGTTTTTTGTCATGCAAGTATCTTATTTCTCTAGCCATTTTCAAAGATAAATTTGCAGTGTACATCAATCTGGGTTGGAAGTTATTTTCTTTCAAGACTTGAAATACTTCATTTCAAGCTCTTCCTGACTTAAAGGTTTGTGTTGAGAAGTCTGTTGTGATTCTGATAACCTTTCCTCATAAGTGATCTGTTTCTTTTCTCTGAGAGCTTTTAGTATTTTGTACGTGTATTGAATTTCTGGGATCCTAATTATTGTATATTTGGGTGAAGGTTTATTTTGGTTTTTGCTAATTGGGGTTCTATATGCCTGACTTATCTGTATATCAGATTGTTTTCCCCATGTTTGGAAAATTTTGTGTTATTATTTGTGTAATTAGTCTTATGTCTCTGTGTTGATCCCTGCTTTTTCATTGACTCCTATCTGATTATACTTTTTCACTTTGCATCATTATGCAGCTGTTGAATTGTTATTTTCTGGTTCCTTTTTATTTTTAAGAGATATTTTCTTTCGTGATTGTAAGCTTCCATCCTGTCCTTAAGTTCTGAGATTTTATATTCAGTTTCATTAAAGCATTTGTGCCAGCTTTGAATAGAATTTTTAATTTCCTGAATATCCCTTTGAATATGCTTCATGCATTCTAATTCTGTCTTATATTGTTAATTCAAGGTTTCTGTAATTTTTCTATGTTCCTCTATTTTTTTAGATCTTCTTTAGATACACTCAATATTTCTTTCATAATTTTTGTCATTTCTTTTTTCACCTGGGAGATTATTTCTGATCTGATTTCCTCTATAGCTTCATGGAGTCACATTTTTACTTTAGTTGCTATCATTTCAGAAAGTTCAGTTGTGCAATTTCCAGTGTCTTCCATTTCAATATCTCCTGGTTTTGTTCTCAGTAAGCAACATGAGACTGCATGTTGCTCTTTCATTTTGTCATTTTCCTCTGGGACCTGTGTGGCTGGCCAGACACATCACTGATGTATTATACTGGAATGCTGTGCTGGGAAGAGCTTCAATCCTCCTATACACACATGGCTAGTCAGGACATACCTCTGAACTATGGCACCAGAGTCTTGTGCTGTGATGGACAGATCTTCAGGACCTGTCAGCTAGGCTGGGCCCTCCCTGAGGGACTGCTTTGGAGCTCTGGGCTGGATAGTGCTCAGTACCTCTGTGACCTGTAAGCCTAGCCAAATGTTCCTCCGATGGATTGCACTGGGGTACTGGGCTAGGCAGAGATCAGATCCTCCATGCAGCTAGCAGGGAGGTACCCCCAGAGTGTGGCACCAGGGCCTTGTGCCTGTGTGGGTGGAGCTCAGTACCTCTGGAACCTAGGCAGCTAGCCGGGCTCACCACTGGAGTGTGGTGCTGTGGCCTTGCACCTGGATGGCCGAGTTTAGAACCTCCAGGCCCCTCAGGGTTAGCTGGGATGTACTACTGAACTGTGGTGCTGGGGCTTGCACTGTGATAGACAGAGCTCAAAAATCTTCAGGACCTGTCAGCTAGGCTGGTTGCTCCCTGATGGACAGCTCTGGGGCTCTGAGCTGGGCAGTGCTTAGTACCTCTGACCTGTGAGGCTGGCCGGGAATTTTCCCAATGGATTACACTGGAATGCTGGGCTGGGCAGAGCTCAGATCCTCCATGTAGCTAGCATGGCTGCAACCCTGGAGTGCGGAGTCAGCGTCTTGTTCCTGGCTCGGTTAATTTTCCATTTTTTACCTAATCATTTTTTTATTCACCCAGACATTACATCTGGAAGAATTATTTGTAAAAAGAACAAATTGTTTTTCACTCAATATTTGAATATAACATAACAACATCAAGACACATCAAGGCCAAGAAATTGTCAGGTAAATTCCTGATTTGTTGATTTTTTTCAGAATGGATTTATAATCCCCTCTTCACACCTTTCATCCTTATCATTTATCAGAGAGCAATTTAAGCAAGATTAATTCCTTTCTTCAGGTATCTGCATCTTATGATCAAGCTGCCTTACTAAGGTGTGTGCAGCATGAGAAAGTCTGTTAACCCATTGCTACAAACTGTAATGGATCTGGAAAGCGGAATGTGAGTTAACAACAGTGAGACATCCTGCCCATGTATCAAGGGTTGATAAAAGGGTCACTCTCCCTGTGCTGTGTTCTGTTCCCGAATACAGGTTTCACCAGAAATCAGTCAGCTCTTATGTCAGAAATATAGACTTGATCAGCAGCTCCATTTTAAATAGTCCCATTAGAAGGCAAACCTTTAGGGTATCTAAAGGTGACTCAAATGGTCCAGTCAGCATCTATTAAGTTTTACAGCTTAAAGACAGATGTGTCTTCAATTTCTAACAGTTCAAAGATGGAGTTCTGTTTGTTGAATCTGTACTTGCTTTGGGTTCAAGTTCAGCATAATTGGGTGCTGAAATTGAATCAGTCCTTAGCAGACAGTATAACATTTCAGGTTACGGTCAGGTTCAGGAAATTAAGATCAATGAATTTAGTGTTAAAAACAACACAAACCAAACAGCGACAAAAAAACCAAAGTTTTTTCTTCAACAGCAGCAGAACTCAGGCACTGTAGGGACAGACATCCATGTGCCAAGTTCAAGTAATAAACAAGGTTTTCATAAGCACTGCTTATTTTGTTAGGCCACATTGTTCAAAATATTGCATGTAAAATTCTGCACATCTTAGCAGAAAATCATTAGGCTTTACAAAAGCTAATAAGCAAAAATGAAACACAAACAAAATAACTCCAAAACTTCCACTTCTTCAAACTTCAAAAGTGTTTCTGCATTTGGAGATGGCTTTCTTTTTCCAGAAGCTCCAACAAACAAAATTTCAGGGAAACAATCACCAGTTAGAAAGCCTTGCTTCCAATACTAATAGTTTCAATTCCAATATGTCTACTTGTAGCAAAAAGCAAGGGATCTGTGTCTCATGAACATATGTTTTTCTTTGCAGTTTTCCCTAACTGAAACGACCCATGTGGCATTTATTAAACTATAAGCAGAAACATTTTACATCAAATGTTATCATTCACCCAGATACAATAGCCACAAATGCAAAGTTGTGCTTTACAATTCTCTTTTCTCATTACAAGTTTACTCAAATACCTAGTACTACATTTGTCACTTATGAGGTTCACATCACAGCTCCCAGGAAGATCCAGTTGGAAAGGAAGGATGGGGATGTGGGGAGCTGTAGCAGCAGCTAGGCTGAAGAGATGATAAGAATGTTTCTTCCCTGCTTTCTTTTTACCTCTGCTTTATCTTTATCATTTATCTAATGCTTTGCTTCAGCTCTGGAAACAAATTTAACCATTGTTTTTCCTCCTGTGTGAAGAAAATAGCAACCAAAGAATAAGTTTTATGATATTTGGTTCATCCAAACCCATTGTGCATGGCCAAAAACATATAGTGTAATCAGAAAGCCAAGGCTTCTGGGAGTGGACCAATAATCTTCAAATTCCACCAGTACCTTTGACAACAAACAAAACTTCATTTGTTGTTTCATGTTATGTTTTATTTCACAGCAGCCTAAGTATCATGGTTTCATCATCTCCTGCCCCTCTGATTTCCCCTCTCAAATACTGTAACTATAGGTTAGTGAGTTGGGGTCATTTTAGCAAACTCTGCTACAGCTACCATTATGCCAGTTGCCCCCTAAATTACCCTCACATTCAGATATTTGCTTATAGGTCTCACAGCATTTCCCATAGAATTGTACTCATGGCTAGCATTTATTATAGAGATGTAGGAGGAATCCATTACTGAATCTCATGAGAAAACACAGGAAAACCTGAAAGAATCCACGTGCAGCCTTCTTTTCTCTGGCTTCCAGGAAGGATCACACATGGTACACACTTTTCCCGGCAATGAAAATGCAGCAACATATGTGTAATATTTGTGCTGGGGGAAACTTTTTGAGATTCTGCATTTAGGGATTTTTATTGGAGTAGGAGGACATAGGCATCTTCTGTATAGCATGAATCAAAATTCCATACACACAGAAAGAAAACCAGTGTTCAGTGTGAAACACTTTGTATGCCCAATTTAGGCACAGTGAGTTCTCATTAATTAGGGAAGTGAATGAACCTTCCTAAATTAGAAATTCTCAGATGGCAGCCAAAGGTCATCCTTACCAATAGGCTGTTCTGAGGAAAATGGGCTCAGACTTGCTATATTAACTCTTTTCTGCATAGGTAGTGCTGGTATCACTGTTTTATTACTTCTGTTCATAACTGAAGGAGATGCTGCATTTTAGTTATAAAGGTTAATGTATATAAATATGTAACTATTTTCCCCTAGACCTATGGCTGGGGAAACAGACTGAAGGATGCCACTATAGGATAGAGAAACCAGAGAGAGAAGCTGCTTATAGATGACAGCAGAGCTGCTGTTGGGGTCTGGCAGTGGAGAGTACCAGCTACTCACTCAACAAGTCACAAAGGAGACACAGCAGTGACCAAAGCCCAGGCTCTGCTGTCTACCCACAGGCCCCCCAAAGGGGTTTGTGTAGAGTACCTCACCTAGGTCCCTCAGCACCAGCAGGTTTTAGAAAACATCACGGGCCCTCCGATTTGCTTTCCTCCTCCTCCAACTCTGCTAAGATCAGCTCATTACTAGCATATGCCCAGAGACCATCGAGCATTTTTTCCTCTGGGCCTGCAGCACCCTCTCTGTCAGACATGTGAAAGACTCTGCACCGATGTGGAAGTTGATGCAGACACTTGTTTCATAGAAGTCCATGCCATTCCCTTTATCCAAATGCTGCTTTTGCTGTCTTCACATCTCCCAATTTCACTCTTCGTAAGCTTTATTTCCTAGAAGGATATTGCAGACACTTTCACTGGTTCGCTTCATGTTGTGTTGGTAAGAGTGCTCGCTGCTGATGTCACAGACTAAGATTATTCCCTGCATCTGCTAACAGGGATAAAAATCACCTCTGTTGTCTACCTCCCATGTTGCATGTACACATGTTCTCTCCACTCAGGCTCCTGAATTTTAAGATGGGTAACAAGGCCTGAGGGTACCAGAGGGGCAAGGAGAGCCCTGGGGCTGGAGACATTGTAAAACTAACCGCACACTACAGAAAGAGAAGGGCTTGGAAATGGAAGACTAACTCTTAGATGTCAGAGCAAAGGACAGCACTTTACAAAGCAGAGGAAATGTGGTAGGAGCAAGATTTTCTGGTCCTCCCTTCCTTGCTTGTTTAAGAACTTTTCCCTAAACTCCCTGGCAGAGTTGAGAAGTGACAACCGCATGACACTTTTACTGAAACCAGCCTTGAATAATAACAGTTTTTCTGGGCCCAAGTGTCTGAGGGAGAAACACAAAGACTTCATGGGAAGAGAGAAAAATAGCCTTAGTGCTGTCTTCTTCAGCCTTCAAGACAAAGTGTTTATCTTATCCTTTGTAGGCTTGAGGGTCTACCAACTGCACTATGGCTAGCAGGACAGGGAGGAAGACTCCCTCCTTCCAAGTTTCATGTTCAGAAAGTTTCTTTAACCCTAGCAGCTGAAGAGGAGTCTCTTGAAAGGCTCACGTCAGTTACCAGCCATGCTTGGGTTTTTCACTTTCTTGAGGTGAGAGAAGTCCGGGAAGAGGACTGTTCCTCAGCTGTGCTGCATAGCTGGGGTTGGTGCCAAAGCAAACTACTGGCCACTGGGCATCCCCCAAGCAAAAACCCACATCAAGATACCACTTCTTTATTCCTCCTAAGGAGGGTGTTAAGATAAAATCACTCGACATTTCCTCCTAATTCTTACTAAATCAGGAGCAGGCCAGCAGGAGAGGTGGCTCAGGGTTTAGGATTGGAGATATGTGAGCACGGTGGAAGGAAAAATAGACCAGGAATACAAATAAATCTTTGGCAAACGAGAAACTTTAAGCTGGTGCATTGAGATGAAACCATGACTGGCTGTGGCTGCTTCTTTGAGGACTGACTTGTGCATCTTTGTGCTGGAGGTGAGCAGGGCAGTAATGTCAATCCCCAGTTTGCCCTTAACTGGAGACTTAAGAAAGAAATTATATGGGGCAGTGACTCCTACCTGTTGGTCAGTGTCCTTGCTTCCCCTGGAGATCAGGCAGAGCATTGCTGTCTTTGGGTCCTAGTCCATTAGGGAAAGAAGGACATCTTTATTGTACTTTAAGTGGCAGAATAGGAAAACATGGAGCAATGAACCCTCTCCACAAGGGCCATAGATGTCAACAAGTATGAGAGCAAAAGGAAGGCTAGGATTGTAGGATGCAGCAGTACTCATCAGGAACCAGAGTTATCCATTCGCCCTTGCACTCCAGTCCAAGGAGTGGTGTCGGCTGTGCTATTAGGCCACGACAATTAAGTAGGCTTTTCTGGCTTGTCTTCTTGTCACCACCTCTGCCCATGTATTTTGGGACTCAGCCCAGTCCCTGGATCCAACCTGCTCCAGAACCCCACCATCTCCTTGTGACAGGTGAACTTTGTGTACCATTTCTCTGCTCCATTATGTGAATCGTGATCAGGGCTCATCTATTTCAAACACAGATGTTTACAACGTAGATAATACTTCCAAAAAATCATGTCAATTTCATGCTTGCTGCATTGTGAATTTGAACCTAACTTGGCACCTCATTTTCTTTGTGCCTCAGCAGACACTTTCAATGGAATCATATTTTAGTACCAGGTTACTAATGTGCATTCATTTATATTATTTTTCTAAATATTTAACCTAAGTCTGATGCAAATGAGTCTTCAACATATGAAGCCGTTTAAAAGTTAGGCATCAGCACACCAGTTATTAAGTTATGTATGTGAATTAAAGAAGCTGTCATTTAGTATTTTAAATAATATATGAGAACTGGGAAGATATTTATTTAGTTTATAGACATTTACAGATCAATAATGTCAAATTAGACTTAAAAAATATTCTAGTCAAGAGTTTTTGCATGAGTGGTGACAAATAACTCAAAGCTGATGGTTTAGGTCAAAAATTTTCTCATCAAACAATATGCTCAATTTTAGAACATAAGATAAAAAGTTCTGGAAGAAATATGAACATTTAAAGTGATTAGAGAATCATACAACATGGCCTTTAGGAAACAAAATAATGACTAAATTAAAATAAGAAGGGAGCAAGTAATGGGTGAGAGGACAAAATAAGAAGGGAAATCTGGACATTGTTGTGCATGCGTATAATATCAGCACTCTAACACATCTCTTTAAATAAAGGTACTAAAGCAACTTTTAGTTTTTGAGTATGAGTAAGTCTGATGTTGCTGCTACAATGCTGAAAGGAACATATGGTTCCAACCGGAAATTGTAACAAGAGATTTCCAAGAGTTTAATTTTTATACACATGTATACTTGAAAAGCCTCTGAATATATAAAATATGAAATACCTTTAATTATGTTTCACAAGTCACTTCAATTGAAAAGAAAAACACAGAAGTGAAATGAGGTCTCATTTGCAAATATGGTTGTAGCAAACATTTTTCTATCTTCAAAAGCCAAATATTTTTGTTGCTTTAATCTTACTAATTTACTAATACATGTTTAGCTAAGGACTTTGAAGCCATTTCATGCTTCAGTGCACACAGGTAATTAATGTTCGGAGTGTGACATTTAAAAACACGCAGACAGTTTACTAATATTCATGTAATTATATAATGCTTTAAGGAGTTCTTTCTTACATCCCCTGAGTAATTGTAACATACTCTGATGTTGCTATTGTCATTGCTACTTAAATTATAAACAAAGGAAACTGACAAAGTGGAAAATGTACCCTTATTCAAATTAAGCATAGCATGTAGAATGTTAAAAAAAAAGGTATCTTGTCCCTTTTCTTTTCAGTACAAAATGAAAATGATTACTTTCAAGTAACCTGAAACCCACTCACACATATATCTGGTTAAATACTATGAATTCTTTATTTGGGAGTCTTGCAGGGTACAGTCCTCAAACAGTGAATGACAAAAGCCTATCAGTCTATGGAAGAGTGATTGAATCTGTGTTTTTATAACAGACAGGAGAATGAATGTTCTCACTGGCCATATGAAAATAAATACAATCAAAGAAAATTTTCCAGCTGTGGACAGGTTCATTATCTCATTTTTATAATTGTTAACACAGTATAATGGGGTTCATTTATATAATCATTAACACAGCATTATGGAGGTTTCCATGTGTTAACTGCAAACTGACTCCCTTTATAGCCTACAAAAGAGTCATCTATAAATTGGATCCCTTTTAGGAGGCAAGACTTTTTCTCCACTCATCATAGGTCAAACCTGTTATTGTCTTAGATCTAATTGATTATACTCATTTGAGCAATCTGGGTTTCCAAGACGATTAGGGTTTATTGTTCTTGATTTAGAGAATGAAAGATTGCATATAACTATGTTGACAATTATACTAAACAATCTTGGATACCTGTTAGGTTGATCACATATGTGTGGGTACCAGCTTTTCATTTTTCAACTCTCAGCCTCATATCTGCCCTTATTTACTCTCTTTGTGGTACAAGAAGTACTCTGTATACATTCTTTTGCCAAATTGCATAATGTTGGCTTCAGTCAAAGAAAGTCCTTTAGACACAGTACGTGTCAAGGATATTAGGAAGGTATGAGTTCTCCTTTCTTATCAACCTCCATGGGAACCTAGTGTTTTTCATGGATCTGTAATCATTCAGGCTGGGCTCTTCTTACTGGCCTCTGTGGCATCTTGTGTCTTTGCCCCTGGAGGCAGACTGTATCTGGTTTTCTTTTAAGTTAAGAATTTGACTAATTTTTAAAAATTTAACAAGTAAAAAAATTAAGCTAATTTAACAATTTTAACATTCACCATAAGGAATTTGTACCTATACATAATATACCTTGATTTCTGTCTTTTTCCCTCTCATTCCCCACCTCTCACATCCCTTTCCCTTCAACCCCTCTTCCCCTCCTTATTTACAAAGATTTGTTTCCATTTTATCCAAAATGCTTCAGCTTTATTTAAAGAAAAGGGAGACAATTTTCTTAGTATTTAAGTACACTTTATTTGTTATAAATTCTTTTTTTTGTACTGGGGATTGAATTTACAACCTCACCTTTGTCAGGCAGGTGCTTATATTGCTGAGCCAAATCCCCGACGCTTGTTATTGATTCTCTATGTTAACTTTTTCGATTCAAAATATTGGTGTAATTTCTGCTTCTTCATAACACCCTGATTCATACAATGAATGACTATGGTACACATAATTTTATTCTAGATAAGATGCAGGAAAATTTCTTATGGAAAATGTTAATAAAGTACCATGAGAAATAAAAGTTGAACAATGATCTATAATATACCAGATTGTATATTTATGTACATGATTTAAAGTTGTCTTTAAAATCGTTTGCATCTTTTGAAGTGAGAGGGGGACTCAAAGACAGAATGAGAGGAAAAGGAGGGAAGGGTACATGAAAGAAAATAAGATGTATTTTGCGCATGTACCAACTCTCCACGGGGAATATAATCATTACAAACATGTACTAGTAAAAATAAAAATTAAAAAAATAAAATTGTTTAATATCAGTGTGTTTAATGAATAGTCACAGCAATGGTTGAAATTCTCTGAAGAAGAATGTTGAAAAATCAAGGTTAAGAATTTCTGGCCTTAGATATATCTGGCACAATGTTGATTAATAGTTTGAAGAAAAGTCAGTCAACAAAGCTGTATAAACAGGTCTGTAGCAAACCATATAGCTGGTGCCTTTTGCTTAGTCATCACTTAATCCACATGCCAATAAAATGGCAGGAATTTGCAATGTATGGATTGGCCATTATTTGTTCTCACTATATATATATATATATATATATATATATATATATATATATATTGCTTATATGGATGGAGATTTGTAGGTCACTAATCATTTTGATTTCAGCATGCAATTACATTCTCTTTGCCTGAGTTCCTCTGAGTTATGTACAAAACTTCCTGCTCTGAAGTCACTGTATATTTGTTCTTTTCATCTGGTTTCATTACATGCTAGTGGAAAGCTAAATTGTGAATAACTTAAGTTTTTTTTTTTTTGCATTGTAAACTCTTTTTTTTATTTAAAAGAGAATAAAACAAAAGGGGGTAGTACAGAGCAGATCAGAAGAGGACAACATAGGCAACACAGTACTTTACATTAAGTCAACTGGACATCAACAGTATCTAACGCCATATCTCTAACTCTGCTATAGTTGAGCATAGTTTCAATTACAATAATATCAAACATAACACAATAGTATAAAGCCA
>PVJX010021792.1:0-23021 GCA_004027295.1 Dolichotis patagonum | reverse complement strand
TGCACGGGAGTCTTATGTCTTCTTGGGAACCAAGGACATTTATCCTTTATTTTCCTGGCATCACCCCCTACAAAAAAAGCAGGTTGGAGGTCACTAACTGGCATCCTGCAGCCAGTTCTGACCTGCTTTTAAGTGTTTTTGTCATTTGCCTAGAGAGTGGTTAAACAATTGTGGCATTTCACATAGAAATAAGTATTTCTGATTTCTCTTAGACATTTGGGAGTGGTAACAAAATGGGGCCACCGTTGCCACCTGAAGGCATCACCACTGTGCCCTTGGACCAGGGGCTACCCCACAACCTTGCACTCAGCCCCCACCTCAGCCCTGGATATCTGCCTGGAAGGTGCTCATTGCCATCTCTGTCGGAAGCTGGGTGCCAACACAGGGCTCAGAGGCTCAGCTGTTACTCTTATCTCTCAGTCTTGCTTAGAGTGGGGACATTTCTGGAAGAATCACTGGGCCAAGAGCTGGGTTTAAAACTATGGGCACTGTCACTTTGATGCAAGTTCAGTAATACTAGGTCAAGGAGAACAAGGACAGGTCACAGCCCTGCTGGCACTTTTGCTTCTCACATACAGGAACAGAAAACATAATTCTGTACCCTGTGGCAATGTATGTGCCCTGTGTGCATGAATGGGGTGACAGTGACTGGAGGGAGACATTCTCAAAGCCAAGTGGTCTCATGTCACTAAGTGTTTACCACTGAGGACAGTTTACAGTGTTCTCAATGCTCTTAAAGAATTTCTGGCTTGTCTGTCAACCTAAGTGCTACCCTAGAAGTATTTTGGGATAAGCTATCTTAGTGGTGCCTGCACCTTTATTGCCTAGTGAGTGAGAAGGCTTTCCCTAGGGAGAAGCTAGACCTGCTGATTACAGAGAGGAGGGTCTGCTGGGCCACAGTTCAGCCAGAGGCATGGGTAAGAAGCCTCAGGTCTCCCACCCAGCCTGCTCCAGCTAAAACAGTCTTACACAACTGAGGGAGTTTCTTGGTCCTGTATCTGGGACAACTGGGGAAGGGTCTTGTTTTAGGTATGGCTGGATCCAGGAGGTCAGTGTCTCCAGGCCTCTCAGCTGCACCCAGCTCTCTTGATGCTGTGTTCATTTGCCCATTGGCCTCATTCTTTCTCCCACCTGGGGAGAAAGAGGGCTTCCAGCAGTCCCAAATCTGTCCCCCCAGGCTTGCAGTTTCTAAGATGGAGAAAGGTGCTTTCTCATTGAAGATCTCATGGAAGATTCTGACGGGCTGTTCAGTCACATGTGCAGTACTTGACCACAGGGCCAAGGGGGTGGGATTCTTGATTGAAATTGAGTGACAGCAGACTAGAAAGAGCTTCAAGGATAAGGAGAGCTGGGCTTCACCCCCAGCAGAGAGAGGCCAATGGCAGTGTCTGCTTGTTGCTCTGTGGGGAGGTCTCTGAAATCCATCCAAAGCATTGTCACAGGCTGCTTTGCCTCAGAGAACCTGCAGTGAAAACCAGCCTAGGAGGGGCTGCTAGGCTTCAGTCTGTAAGTTTCCCCAGACCTAAGGCCTGGAAGCAGCCTGGCTTGGGTTTCTCTCTGCATCCCATTCATCAGTTAAACCTGGCCAGGTCAGAACCATAAAAGCACCATGACATGGGTGTTCAGGAGCCTGGGTATGGGATTTAGACTGGGGTTCAAAACCCAGGCTTCCTTTCATAGCTGTGTAACCTCGAGTGACTTAACCTCTCAGTGCCTCAGTTTCCTCATTTGTAAAATGGGGATAGCAGCACCTACCTCACTGGGTTGCGTGGAACACATTGAGAATGGCTGCAGAGTCTTTAGCACAATGTCTTACACACAGAAAGCCTTCAATAAATGTCCGTGGTAATACTGATTGTTGAGTGTTTCCTGTCCAAACACGCGAGGTTCCTCCCAGAGATACCACCTACTGGGGTTAGTGAGACAGTTTGGCGGCATCCAGAGAACAAGAAGGTTAAGACACTGCAGGCACTTTCTCTTTTAGAAGTTGCTCATATTCTGGACAAACTTTCTAATTGGAAAGAACATTACTATTGTTATTATTTTGGGGGGATGGGTACCAAGAATCAAACTCAGTGTACTTCATGCTTGCTGGGGGCTGTGCTGCTGAGTTATATCCCTGGCCCTTATTGTTATTTTGTGGTACTCGGGATTGAACCAAGGGCCATCCTCATGAAGCTACATCTTTAATCTTTTTTTTTTTTTAATTTTGAGACAGGATCTCCCTAAATTGCTAAATTTCTCATGAAAACTTGGGATCCTCCTGTTTCAGCCTCCCAGAATGCTGGGATTACAGGTTATGCTACCATGCCTGGCTAAGGGCATGCATCATTCTGAGAGGTGTTCCCCTCAGCTATGGAGAGAATTTTTCTCAGGACATGGGAATAAACTGTTTTTTTTTTTTTTTTTGTACTGGGGGTCGAACTCATGACCTCGTGCTTGCCAGGCAGATGCTTGTGCCACTGAGCTAAATCCCTGGCCCAGGATATGGAAATAAGAAAAGCTTTAGGTTCTTGTGTTTTGTCTTTTTCTTACACTCTCTGGAAATTCCCCTCCCCTTCATACAATTAATTGTTCAATGAAAAGAATATCATTCTTTTCAATACTGTCTGTTGTGGCCAGTGGGTGGGATATTTCTTGTCTGGTTGATCTTTTGTACCACCAGAGGCTTTAAACATTTGAGATTTGGAGCCTCCTGTTATGGATTTTCCCCAAACCCTGGCATTTCCCTTGGCTTATTGGGGAGTTGACCAGATGCTGCTTCTGAGACCCTAGGAGCATTTGCAACAGGGCAGTACCATCCCCAAGGGGCTGCCCTGTTGCAAATTGTTCTACAAGAGGTCACACTTCTTTTTGGGTGTTACTAGGGATTGACCTCAGGGCCTTCACACTGAGCTATATCCCTAGCCTTGTAATTCTTTCTTTCTTTCTTTCTTTCTTTCTTTCTTTCTTTCTTTCTTTCTTTCTTCTTTCTTTCTTTCTTTCTTTCTTTCTTTCTCTTTCTTTCTTTCTTTCTTTCCTTCTTTCTTCTCTTTTTCTCTCTTTTTCTTTCTCTTTCTTTCTTTCTTTCTTTCTTCTCTTTTTCTCTTTCTTTCTTTCTTCTTTCTTCTCTTTTTCTTTTTCTTTCTTTCTTTCTTTCTTTTTCTTTCTTTTCTTTCTTTCTTTCATTCATTCATTCTTTCTTTCTTTCTTTTTTCTCTCTCCCTTTTTTTTTAAATACAGTCTCTCTAAGTTGCTGTTTCCCAGGCTGGGCTCACATGTGTGATCCTCCTGCCTGTCTTTCTAGAGTGCTGGGATTACAGGTATTCACCACCACATCCAGGTGGGATCACACTTTTTATGTATGAAACCCGATATATTTGAAGTTTTTGGGGTTGCTGTAACAAATTAACATGAATCAGGGTGGGAGATAAAACTGGTGGCTACAGGAGTTCCCATCCTGCCTGTAAGGGATGGGAGGCCCCATTCCTTTAGCCTCTGTCTTTCATCACACAGCTTCCTCCTGTGTCTTTCTTATAAGGACACAGCTTGTGGTTCATTCTAGATCCACTGTGTCATTGTCTGGAGATCCTTAACTAACTACATCTGCAGAGATCCTGATTCCGTGGCCACTGTGTTCTCTCTTGTATGCTGGCCCCACTCATGCTGTACGTGTGTTGTTTTTCCTGCTTTAACTTGGCCCAAACTTGCTCTGAAGAGCCTGATTCCTTTCCTACCTTTAACAAAACTTTGCTACCACTAAACAACAACAAAAAAGACCCTAATTCCAGAGACCCTGCAGAGGTTCTGGGTGGACATAGATTCAGGGGGGATGCTGTGTGACCCCTCACATGTCCATGCCACATGTAACAGACACACAGTTTATCAGTGGTGTTGATGTGCAGAACCCCAAGTTTGCTCAACCTGCTCAAGGGGATCTGGATGACCCAGGTGTCCAGGGGAAATGAGGCCTGTACTCCATCCTTTCTGGGCTGCTCTGCCCTATGCCCTGGGGTTTGGGACAGCCAGAATCCTGATGTCAGAATGGCATGCGGGCTCTTTCTTAGCTACTGTCTTTCCTTCCCACAAGCCTGTGGGGCACAAAGCAGGGGTACTGGCTGTCATATACATCACAGGACTCTAAAAGGGTGGTAGGACAGTGGGAGACTCAGCTAGAAGAGTGGAGGAGGTGTGGCTCTTTGTGGAATGGCCTTTAGGGCCATCCTCTCAGACCTGCCCATGCATGCAGCTGAGGGAAAGGAGACAATCAATACATCACACACTATGACTCTGGGGGTTTCTCATGAGTGCAAGCAACAGGTCTCAGAGGAATGATCAGCTGACCTGTGAGTGCCTTGGATATGGAGAAAAAGGACAGCCATGCCTGGGAGGATAGCTCCCAAAGGGACCAGAGCTGGGATCAGGGCTTAGTTGCAGGTCTCTGCTGACGTCTGTTGAAGCCATTGATCCTCCCTGGAGGCCTCCCGGGGCCTAGGCTAGAGAAGATAGAACAGGCTTAGGGCTCTCTAGTGGCCTAGAGGCTGTACCTCGGTGTAGACCTCTGGGACCATGGGTCTTGGCCCCAGAAGCTGCATGGGGACTTGGCGGGGCTTGGAAGGACATGTGGCTGTGGCTCCCAGGGAGGCCAGAGGCAGGGACTGCTTTGAACTCCCACTTATATCCCCTCCCCTCTATCAGTGCCCATCCCTACCAAGGCATTTGTACGGAAGCACAATTTGAAGCCCCTCAATGAGCTTCCTGTGGCAGCTTTTTCTGAGATACACACCTTTTAGAAGCTAGCAATATCTGTGCATTCACACTCAAATTTTGTTTCCATTTCATGGTTTCAAAGACAGCCTGCCCCTGGCCCCAGTCAGAACCCATCCGGGGTCCATCCCAATGGACGTTCCATGATAGGCTTCACAGATTGACATAAATCACAGAGGTGACTCTGTGTGCACAGAACTCTCAGGCTCTACACCAGGATTGTGCTCTATAGTTTGTTCAGAGGCCTGCCTGACTGTTACGGTTTGTGTTGGATTGCCACCCCTGGCCTACCAAGACTCATGCAAACATGGACGTGGCTGAATTCGGGTTCGTGATTGGTTTGTTGTCTGGCACTTGGATGCCCAGCCCAGCAGGGGAGCCAGCATAGTGTTAAGGGCAGGGAAGAAGGCATGTCTTTCCTTTTTTGCTGTTCCTTCTTGCTGTTTGTGGTGGCCATGAATGGCTGCCCCGCCATGCCACTCTGCCTTGGAGCCAGCTGAGTATGGACTGAAACCCCCAAAACTTTAAGAAATAAACCTTCCCTTGCTTCAGGTATTGGGCATCAGGTATTTTGTCTCAACAACAAGAGAAAAGTAACTAAGACGCTGATCCATGAATCCACACCTTCCTCTTCAATGGCTGCCTTTGGTGGTGGTATACCTTTTGTCCCTTGGAGATGACCCCAGGAGTAACTACAACCTGTGATGAATGGGTGCAGGTTGCTACACACCTTTTGGCCTCCAGTGACACAACTGGGGCATGTTCTACAGTCCCCTGAAGCACTGAGGCCCCTGCCCACATTATTCACCAGTTCACTAGTGCACCTGTCCAGGCTTTCTCTTTGTTATCCCTATCAGTTTCCGTTAACCCTATCAGTGCTCCTGGCGTCATCTCTCAAATAACCCACTTGCTCTCATGGCCTTGTCCCAGGTTCTTACTCTCTAGGCCTTGTTTCTGAGGGCCCAGCTTTAAGGCAGTGTGGTTACTAAAGGAAGAAGGCCTGGACATCTTTCAGGCAAAGATAATAATCATTATTCTTGTGACAGATTAAATCCCAACACTTTGGGAAGCTGAGGCAGCCTGGACTACTTGGGGAGACCCATCTCAAAAAATAAAAAAGGGCTAGGGATATGGCTCTGTGTGAAGGCCTTGAGTTCAATTCATGGGACTTCCAACAACAAAAAAAATTCTGTAGGGCCTTGGGGAGGTTCACCTTGCCTAGTACATCTAAGTCACTTAGCCAGGGACCCTGTTCAGGTGTGACTGTGCTCCCCCTGTGCCTGGGGTCAACCAAGCCAGTGTATGGTACTGTTACTTATTCATCTTAGCTGCTGGCGTGGCAAAGAACAAAAATGTCTTCTCAACGGTCAGGGCTCTAGAGAGGCATTCATGAAAGTGTGTTACTGAGACAATTGCCTCAGGCACCTCAGGGGTGCTCCTGGTAAATCCAAGATCCCCTCTCATTCCCTAAGATTCTGACTCTGTGTCTGGATAAGGCCCAATGTCTTGAATTGTGTAACATTCCAGGGGAATACTTCAACCTGCAGTCAGGCTGGGAACTCCACTTAGGAATATGCCCATCAGGTGCCCGTCCATGCAGCCTCTCAGTAGGTGAAGCCTGCATCCTGTGAACTTGGGTTGGTCTGGTGGCCTCCTGTATCAACAGGTGGCAAAGCTAGAAAGCATCAGTTATGAGTGGTGGTCCTGCACATCTCTTTCTCTTCAGAAAGGTGTCTCCCTCTGCTGCTTTCTCTTGGGCCTGCCTGCATCTTGAGCCCCAAGCCTGATCTGGTCTTCTGGAAGATGAGACACCTATGGAGCCAAGCTGTCACTATGCCAGGCCAGGTAGCTTCCTGTTGCTGATCATGGACACACACGAGTCCAGCTGAAATCACTGATTTCATCCCAGGTCAGCAAAATCCCCCAGGTGACCCCAAAGTGAGAGAGAATTTAATAACTAGTTGTTTTGTGACCCCGAAGTTTTGAAGTATCACATGGCAACTGATAACATGGACCACCTTCAGGGGCCTGAGGCTAGTTGACAATCTGCTGAAAGCTGTGTGGCTCACGTGCCCACCTAAAAAACCTGCACAGTGACATGTGGACTTTACAGTTCCTTTCTGTGCCTGATATGGGCCACCAATGACAAGCTCCAATATTCCCAGGGTAGGGCAAATCAGATAGAAGCTACTACTGAGGCTATGATGCGTGGAGAGCAGCTCTGACCAGGGAGACAGCCACCATTTGGCCAGGGCTGCTGGAGTGCTCTCTTCTAAAGAGACACCAATTGGGAGTTTGTGTGGACATCCTGACCTTGAACAGGGGTGACTAAGCCCATGTTGGTGCATGTCCTTAACCCCAGCTGAGGCAGAGGAAAGTATGACAGGAACTCTGTGAAGCTGAGGCAGGAGGACAGCAACTTGGTGAGACTCTGGCTCAAAGTTAAAAAAAACGTGAAAGAACTGGAGATATCTTTCAGTGCAAAGGCCTTGTGTTCAATTGCCAGCACCACAAAAATAAAAACCATAGGTCATCAACTCAAATTCTACGAAGTACAGTGAGGACAACAAGAATCAGTAAATGCCATCAGTACATGGTCCAGACCAGCACCAAAAGCAACTGGGGCTTGCTGGAAATGTAGGCCTTTGGGCCCCATTAGATCACTGCCTGCATTTTACCACTACCTGGAAGTGATCTGTGTGCTAGAAAAGCACTGGGCTACCTGCGAGGACCCCATTCTCCCATATCTAGGCTCAGAACTCTCACGCCTCCTATGACTCCTTTTAGTACCAATTTATTCAAGTGATAGAAAAATCCTCTGGCAACAGGAAGACAAAACAGCAGGTCTATAAATAGGGCGACACAATCTCCTCCTGCCTGTCCTTCTCCTGAGGAGTTTTCCGTGACTGTAAAACAATTCTAGCTGGCAAATTTGTGATGAGGTCAGCATGATGTGACCAAAAAGGGGAGGTCTGTATCTGTAAGTCACCCCTGTGCACTGGGGTGGCTGGGATCTGCCAATCATGATTCCATCAGTGAGTTCAGTTGCTAGTGCCTCTTCCCAGGAGACTGGGGACTCTTTGGTAGTGGCGCAGGCCTCCCTGGGAGACAGGTCTCTGAGCATCAGGTGCAGGCAGGTGGGGAAGGAGGCATGGTTTCTCTGGGACACTGTATTGCTGGGGTGGCACATGCCACGGCCGATGAACAGGTGAAGGCTGTCACAGCTGCCATCAGGAGCTTGGCTGCAGTGCTGGAGGCAGAAGCTACCTTCACGGCCCCCATTAGTGGCTCTGGACCCTCCCCTGCTAAAGTTAGGGTGTGGGGATATGAGCCTTTGGACAAGCCACCTGGGTGGCTCAGTGGTCAGTCCTTGAAGGGGTTGTGGGTGTCCCCAGGCTGCTCCTTCTCAGAGGCCAGGAGCTCCCCATTCATTTCCTGCAGTGGGTGGTACACATAGTCCCCATCCAGGTGCCGGTTCCTCTCTGCCTTGGAGCTCAGCAGCAAGGACACATTGGCTGCAGTGCTGAGTAGCAGCAGGAACATCAGGGTCAGGGTGAGGGCCAGCCAGGTGGACCTGGGGACAAAGAGAGACCCAGTGAGTGCCTTCCAGGGCCCGTACTGGTCAAATGAGCTGAGTGGGATCTGGATCATGCGGAAGACACTTGCAGGGAGCAGCAGGGAGAGTTGCTATGTGGGACCCCTTCTCTTGGTATTTCAAGACGAGCCATGAAAAAAAAAATTGTGGCTGATTTTCAGATGTTGCCAATACATTTTAAATGTTAAATTGTGTAAGCCAGATAAAACAGCAGTAAATCTACCCCCAGAAGCCTCTGTTTCCATCCTGTGCCCTGGGAATGCTGACTCTCAAGGCTGGGCTCTACTCCAAGGCCCCCTTTCTTCTAGGTCAGGGAGCTGGCAGAGAACAAGGGCTTTGTTTTCTGATGCTTCTTTTCCTGATAGGAGCCAGGTGGAGGCCATCAGGGCACACAGAGCTGTACAAACCAGCCTACAGGCACTGATGGGTCTAGGTCTGTGCAAGGGGATTGGAGCTCCCACTGGGGGCAACAGGGGCAGTGGGACATAAGGTTTGGGTTTTGGGAACTCTACTTTGCCTTGGCCCTGGTGTGTGTTTTCAAATTGTGCATCCAGCTTCCTTCACAAAAGGTGTGGGGCTCCCAGGAACCCAGTGAGCTGATTCAGCCTTCCCTAGATTCACGGGGTCAGCACCCTCTAGATAGGGCCTGGGAGCCTGGATCTGTACACACGCTACCTCTGGAATCAGGATGGGGCTCAGGCACAGGGACCAACCTGTTGCAGATGAGAACCACAAGTGCAGAAGTTCTCAAAGTGAAGTCCCTAAACCAGCAGCAGCAGCTTTGCCTCAGGAGGCAGAAGCTCTGAGTGTGGGGCCCTGCTGTCTCTCCTAGTAAGCCTTCTGGCAGATCAACCTTGAGACTCTGCGCTGAAAACAAAGCAACCAGCAGCACCAAGACTGAGCATTCAGAGGTGTCAAAAAGGAGTCTAGAGTCTGCAGTGGGTCTGAGCTGAGAAAAGCAGTCACAAGTCCCTGAGGCCAGGAAGCTAAAGTCCATGGCCTTCTCCCTTGGTTACCACTGGGGCTGGGATCTGGGGATACTTTTCATCAGCTTTCTGTACTGTCAGGAGGCTGCCAGTCTCAGCTGAGACTGTCTCCCTGCTTACAAAGGAGAAATGCCACCTGTTTGCCCAGATGATCTTTCTGCCTCACACAGCCCTGAATAGAAAGCACTTTTCACAGGGCAGTGGGAGGAGACCCAGTTCCTACCAAAGCACCCACCTGGAGAAAAAGGGGAGCTCTCCTGCCCTTGGGGTGACCTCCGAGGTCTGTAGGCACTGCTTCACTGCAAGACATCAGACAGGTTGCAGGGCTGCAGGAGGCAGGGGGTCATCCTCCCCGTCCCCAAGGTCCCAAGGGGCCCTGTACCTCGAGAGATGCTGCAGTTGCCCGTCTGGGGGTCACAAGGACACTGGTGCTCACACTGGCAAGGCCTCTGGCAGCCTGGCCCATACCAGCCAAGGGGACACTCTGCAGTGGGAAGACAGGAAGACAGAGGTCAAGGCTGTTCTTTGAAGGAAAGATGGCCCCCAGCAGTGTGCAGAGCTGGGCGGAAGATGAAGCCCCCTGCTCCCCTAGGCTGGGTCCTGAAGGAGACCCAATCTGGAAATATGGTCTATGCGGTATCAGTAAGTCAAGAATCTCAAGATGACATCACCCTAGATTTAGACCCCAGAGCCTCATTTATGACCTAGGCTCCTTACGAGAGAAGAGGGGTATGAGGAGAGAAAAAAAAAAAAAACACACATAGGGAAGTGGCTGAGACTAGAAAGATGCTACCTAGGCCTTAGAAACCAGGGGTGCTGCTTCTGGGTGGAAGTC
This sequence comes from Dolichotis patagonum, assembly GCA_004027295.1. Taxonomy (NCBI): domain Eukaryota; kingdom Metazoa; phylum Chordata; class Mammalia; order Rodentia; family Caviidae; genus Dolichotis; species Dolichotis patagonum. The sequence goes on along the minus strand of PVJX010021792.1, from coordinate 12,859 downwards.
TCCTTTTCTGGGGCTACCAGGGGCAGTGTGGCTCCTTACCCATGATCTTTGACCTGTGGCCCTTACTTTGACTCTGACCATTTACTCTGAGAAATGTGCTAACAGCAGCCACAAGAAAATCACACAGATTTTTTCTGTGTGCAGTATTTGACCGCAGGCCCTTCCCAATAAGCTGTACCTCAGCCTTTTAAAAATTTTGAGACAGGGTCTCACCAAATTGCTAAATTGCCCAGAATGAATTCAGGCTCCCAGAGTATGGTGGGGAGGATATTACAGATGTGTCCCACTATACGTGGTCTCATGCAGAGATTTACATGTCAAGAGTCAGAGATAAGAGGCAACTTTCCAAGCAGAAGATAGGACACAGGCTGCCAAAGAGCTTGGAGTCATTAGGGTCTGCTGGGGCCAGGAGAGGGAACAGGGGCTCTCACCTTCACTGCAGTTGGACCCCATCCATCCAGTGTCACAGCGGCAGCCAGCTGCCAAGACAAGACCAGGAGGCTGGTGAGGGTGGGCAGGGTGGGAGGTGAGACCATCAGCCCCAGCAGCACTCACCCTCTGTGCACAGCCCATGGCCACTGCAGTTGGCTGGGCCACAGTCCAGCTCGCTGCAGGCGATGCCCCGCCAAAAGTGCCCCTCACACTTGCAGTGGCCCTCCACGCACGTCCCATGGCCACTGCAGTCAGGTGGCTGGCAGCGAGGCTCATGCACACACACCACGGTGGACACACGGCGGGGACAGCGCCACATGTTGTCCTGGCTGGCGGGGAGGAAGGCAGTGTGTGAGGAAAGGCTGTGGTGCTAGCCTGAGCTGACCCCCACCACAGGGATGAGGGCTGCTCCTTCCCATCTTGCTCTCACTCTTAGACCCTTTCACAAGCTTCTCTACTCCTTACCATTCCTCCTACACCAGGGCTTTAGCACATACTGCACTCTCTGCCCATGAGGCCCTTCCATCCCCACCCAGCTGCTTCCTCATCCTTCAATTTCAGCTCTTATTTCACAATCCTCTGGGAGGTGTTTCCTGACTAACTTTAGCCCTTGTTTACAGGTGTGGGTAGTATGGAGAACAGGGATCTCAGTTCTCTTATTTAATTCTGAATTCCCATAGCTTGGTGCACAGAAGGGGCTCAATATTGCTCAGCTGGAGGCAGGCCTAGACTTTTAGACTTTCCAAAGGAGGCTCAGGCAGGCTTACCAGTGATCTGACGGGTAGCTGGCCAAGGTTCCATCGAGCACAAATGTGGCAGAGCCGCCCCCATCCAGGTTGATGGCATTGACCACACCCTGTCTCAGCAGGAACTCCGCCATCTCCCACAGGTTGATACTGCGGCACAAATGCAGCACCATTGAGTGCCCCCACTCCTGGCTTAGCTTAGACTGAAGGGTACCCATGGCCATCCTATCCTAATCCCTAAGGTGTCAACACAGGAGACTTCGCTCCTATGATCTTGCTGTTATGTGGCACAGGTGTCCTAAAGGGAGGAAGATGAGGTGTTCTGGAAGAGGGGCAGGCTTATGAGCCCCTCTTTATATGGGGAGACTAGGCTAGCTTCCTGGGAACATCCCTGAGAGAGGGTGGGTGAGAAGGGCACTGTCATGGGATGATATGGGACTCAGCTAAGCCCTGGAGGCCAATATCCTCAGAACTCACCCTCGCTGCTCCGTCTGTCCATCTGCGTGGAAGAGCACCAGCTGTCCATCACGGTCATGGCCTACAGCTGTCCTGGCTGACATCACATTCACAAACTTGCTGAAGGAACCTGAAGGAAAAGTGGCCTGGCTGCCAATCTGGCCCTCTAGGGGCCTCAGGACTCTGCCTCCAACTTCTCACCACACATCACTCTCCACCTCTTAGTCCAGGCCACCTGGCCTCTGCCCTGGATGCACGACAGCTTCCTCATGGGTCTCCATGCCTCTCCTCTGCCCTGTGCCAGCCGGCCCCAACCTTGACAGCCAGAGGGCTGGCTGTACACCAAGTGACACCAGCCTCAAGTGGAAATCCTCTAACAGATCAACTCCAGAGTCCTGGTTATGACCTCCCAGCCTCATCCTGCCTCACTTCCTGGGACTCCTCCTCCAAAGCCACCTTCTGTCTCAGGGCCTTTATACTTTCTGTTCCCTCTGGCTGTGAACTATACTTACCACAAGCCCTTCCCATGGCTTGCTCCTTTTGATCCAGGGCCACTTCCTCAATGAGGCAATGCCTGACTGTCTACCCTAAAATAGCCTGTATCAGGGTCAGGGCATCCCTCTGCCACCCCACTGTTCTACATCACAGTGCTGCCCAACTTCAGTGCCTATCAGAGTGACAAAGGGGACTCGGCTAGGCATGGTGGTACATGCCTGTAATCTCAGCACTCTGGGAGGCTAAAGGAGGTGCACTGAAAGTTTGAGCCAAGTATGGGGTCATTTGGTGAGACTCTGTCTTGGAAAAAAAAAGATTACCAAGAATTCCTTAAAACACAGACTCTTGGCCTCCCTCCTGGAATCCTAGTGCTACAGGTCTGAGGTGAGTGGGTTCACAGTTCTGCATTTTCAATAAGCTCCTGGCCTGAGGAGGCTGTTGATCCACTGACACTTTGCAGAACTTCTCTGTTCTCACGCCTGCGGCTCCTGCCCCCATCTGTTCCTTTTCCCCCTTGTCCTGGAATTTACTAATACTTTTACCATCATACAACTCTGTTCTTTCTTCTATACCACATAAGACTACCTTAATCCCCATGCCTCCCCAGTTCCCAGAACAGTGCTAAGCACAAACTACCTGTTCAATAAACACCTGTCAAACGTCTTATGGATAGCATCCCCCACTGTCTTGCTCCTGCTGCTGCCAGTCTTCCCTCCCCCGCACCTGTCTCCTGTGTCTCATCGCACTCGGTGGCCTGGCTCTCGTTGATGTAGATGCTCCCATTGCGAATCAGCCAAACAACCCCGCTCAGCAGCTGCACAAATGGATTCTCAGTGTCCAGCACCTCTTCCTCAGACAGGTACCTGGACCCAGGGAGGGTGAGAAGCTCACTCACCTGCAGAGGCAGCTGGAGGCATGGGCTCCTTCCTTCCTCCCATTTCAGCCTGGCTTGCTCACTCCTCCTGTCCTAGGAACCTGCCTAGGTCTGCAGCTCAGTACAGCTGTGATGTTCTGTGCTCTTTGGAATCTCCCTGTCATCAGAGCAGGGCAACAAGACCTCAAGACTGAAGATCTGACAGTACACATACCTTTGCAAACTGCCTGTACTTTACTTATGAGAACAACCCACTCCCCCAGATCTCAGACCCATATATGGTCCTCAATCGCCAGGCCCAACACTCCTTCAAAAGTACCCCATGTCTCTTAATGCCTCTTTGCCTCTCCAACCCCATTTTAAGTTCCTAAGTAGTCAGTACTGTCAATTTCTGATAATCTACTCTTTCAGTGAGTCCCTTCACACACACTTAGCCTTCCTGAACCTCTGAGCCTTTGTGCCTGCGGTTCCTCCTGCCTGAGGTGCTTGCTCTTCCTCCAGTTCTTCAGTTTTCAGGATTGCTGTCTTTAGGTCTCAAATGTCACCTTTTCAGAAGGGCCTATTTCTCACCACTCTACTTAAAATTAGCACTATTTACAGTTAGTATGCCTAGATCACTGTTTCTCTGAACACACCATCTGAACTTTTGTTTACTTTTCCTAATAATGGGAGAGGTCCCTTAGGGGCAGTCTGTGGGTGCTTGTTCTGGGTTACCTCACCAAGACACAGCACACTGACACAAAGCAAGTGCTCAGTGACACAAGGTGATGAATTAACTCTGCAGGGAAGGTACCATACTATTATTCCCATTCTGCAGAAGATAAACGGAGGCTCAGCTCGGTTAGGTGACTTGAAGGAGACGACAGCGTGGCCACAACCCACATCTCAGGCCCTGTCCCCTTAACAGCCATGGGGCTCCCTGCCTCCTCACCCGGTAACCAGGGTCCCGTCGCGGCGGATCCCGAACTGCGCGTTCTGCAGCCCCCCAGAGCTGCTCACCCGCCGCCCGTCGCTCACCACGTTCCCTAGGCACTCGCCCGTGTTCATGCGGAAGAAGCCGCCGTTCTGGGCTACGCGGCAGGCGGCCGCCTGTACGGTCTCCTCCACGGTGGCCCGGCGCTTCTGCGAGCAACCTCCGGGACCGCCGGGCTCCAGCACCGAGAAGGTGCGCAAGGGCGCGGCGGTCCGGGTCAGATGGCCGGACACGGCGCGCCCTCCAAAATGTGACACGAAGGTGCGCACTGCCGGGCGCAAGACTCTGGGGGCTGCAGGTGGCGGGGGCCAGTTCTCGTGCTTGAGGCTCCCCGTATGCACCGGCGTGCAGTCCCGGGCCGGGCGCAGGCGCGCGCGGGGGTAGGGCACCAGCAGATCGTCGTCGCGGGAGGCCCTGTGGAGGCCAGGTGGCAGTGAGCTCGGGTGGCCGTCCCAAGGAGCCCGGAGAACAGGCTCCTATGAACTTAGTTCCGCCCCCCTGGAAGCTGCACTCACCCCTCCCCGATGCCGCCGGACGTTTCCCGAAGGAAGCCAAACAGAGCAAGCAGGAAGAGAAGTCCACGCCCGGTGGGGGCCGCCATGTTGGACTTGGGCCTCCGGTCACGTGGGCCTTCCTCACGTGACTCCATACCGGCCCTTGTCATCCTTGAGCTCCCAAATCTTGTCGCGAGATCACTTCTCTAAAGGAGATTGTGGGAGGGGCTAAGGCTGGTTGGTAAGTTTATCTTGTAACTTCAGATTTCGAGAAAGTTGCAACAATAGAGTTCTTGTGTTCTTACTCATGTTTACCAGTTGTTTATACTTGCCTTAGCATTTGTACTTTATTCATAGTTTTTTTTTCTTGAATCAGTTGCAGCCTTATTGCATTACCTAGTAGCTTTACCTCAGTACTGTGACTCTAAAGACAGCTAGTTTCTTACATAACTTCAGGACAAGTAAAATTAGTATTATAGACTTTTAAGTTAGGTAGAAATTAACAGGCAGTCAGTGATGGACCAGGCTCTAGAAGGAGTCGGGGCAGAAGAGGAGACACATCAAAACTGTGACTGGAGACGAATTAGAAGAAAAGGGCCAGTCCTGCAGCCCTTCCGAGAGATACCCAGCAGCTTGAGATTGTATTGTAATAACTACCACCTGATCTAGTGAGCCCAAATAAGATGTCAGATGCATAGACGAGTGACTAGAACATCCTGAACCAGACTCCCATCCCTTCCCGGAAATGCCTCTGAACTTTCTAAGTTAGCAGTATAGGTAAGCTAAAACCTACTAACGCCCACTATGTACCCTGATGGTGTTCCTTGCTTCCCTATTAAATCAGTGTAGTTGCTATACTTCAACCTAATAGGTTGGCCTCAGCCTTGCCCAGAGTGGTCTCTAATTTGGTCATTTTTGTGTACAAAAACACCCAAAGAGCCTCGGTGGTAACCCACTTTAGGGACCCGTCCTGTGTCGCAGGAGCGTTCTTCTCAATAAACTTCCTACTTTTAACCTCCTCTATCCTTCTATTCATTCTTTGGTTATTAAGAGACATAAACATCTGATATTTAACAGGTTGGGAGGTCACTTCCCTGTGACACCAGGACCCTTTTTATTGACAATAGTTGTATTATCTAATCACAGTTCACTTTCGGGTTTTACCAATTGTCCCTATAATGTCTTTTATATCGGTCCTCTCACCACCAACCCAGTATCCCATCTAGCAGTAGCATTTAATTGTCAGGTCTTTTTGGTCTCCCTTAATCTAGAGCACTTCCTCAGGCTTTGTCTTTTATAATCTTGACATTTCGTTTTTGCTTGTGCTTACATCCATGCCCCAGCTTGAGCCCCTGATTCTTTGAGCCAGTGTGTGATCAGGGTCTGCCTACTGGTTTGGATAGTGTCCTTCCAAAGGCATATCCTTTGCAGAACTTAAGAGTGTACATTTATTTGAATACTGGATCTTTGTAGTTCTAATTAGTTAAGATGAGGTCCTACTGGAGAATGGATCCTAAATCCACTCTGGTGTCCTCATGAGAAGAGACAGGGACATGCACAGAGGAAGAAACATGGCCATTTGAAGAGGTACAGCAGAAGCTCAAACAATGTAAACACAAGAAAGCAAAGGCTGAAATTGCTTGCAACCACCAGAGGTGATGAGAGAGGTATGGAACAGAGTAACTGTGACTGTCCTTCTTCTGGGGATTGATGCAAAGTTTTCTCAAGCTTTCAAGAGGAGCATGACCTTGCTTTGAGTTTGTTAACTAATATAGTTAAGGATCTCAAATGGGTCCTGTCTTACTTTCTTATAGCTGAGACACAATACGTGATATCCACAATTCTCAGGAGGAAAGGTTTATTTTGACTCACGGTTAAGTAGCAGTTTCAATTCATAGTTGGTTGGTTTCAAGGCAGGGTGGCATGGCAGAGGGGTAAGGCAGAGGAGAAACAGCTCATGGTGTGGCAGTGGGAAGCAGAGACCAAAGGAAGATGGAGAGAGGTATACTTTCCATGCTCCCCAGTGACCTCCTCCAACCAAGCTGCACATCTCAATGTTACATTTAGGTATAAACTCATCAGCAGAGTAATCCATTGATGAATATCATACCTCCATAATTCAGTTACCTCCCTAAAGTCTCACCTATGATTGCAAGAGGCTTTAAGAGGATACCTAGTTTCCCAAGAATGGCTGTGATTCCTGAACTAACCATAACTTATTTCAATTAACTACATTCAAAGTGAGTGTTCCTCTCTGACCTGACGCAATTATATTGAGTTGTTGGAATTATGCCTTTCTGATCTTTGCATCTGGGCTGTTCAAAATAACCAACCATCAAGCCCAGACCAGCTGTCAATATCCGTGCCTCCAAAAGTTCTCTTCCTTCTCACAGGGTCTATAGGAGGAACAGGATTGGTCAGTCAGTGATGAGCTCTGTCTTTGGTTTTCTCTCCACTTTGATGTTCACTTATCCTTTGCCCGCTTGCTCTAAGCTTATAACAGTTGCTGTGGAAATCTTTCTTTTGGTGTGAGAAGCTCAAAACTCACAGTTCTAGCTAAAGCAGCTCACTGAGCCAAGGGGTTTCTCTGTCACTCACACCTGCTCTTCGGCCTAGAACACTTCTTACCCCCTTTAGTGTGCTCATCACACTGTGCTATCATTCATTCAACAGAATGAGCATTCATCAGTGCTGTGTGCTGATGAAACAATGCTGAAGAGGACAAATAGGACCTTGTCTCATGGAGCTTGGATTTCATGAGGAGGCAGACATAGAGCTGGCATGTGGTGAGGGCAAGTGGCGAGGAAGCACGACTGAGAATGAGGTTGCAGGCCTGGTGATGGAGCCCACGAGGACTGGGGCAACAGAGAGAAAAGAAGGTCCCATGTGGGGACATGGACCCAGAGCCTGAAGGTGAGAAGAGCTTGGCAGGTGCAGCGGGAAGATGGGCTTGGGGTAGGGGGCCATTTTGAAGCGCTGGTTTTCACTCCTTATGCTGTCTGACCGAGAAGAAGCTTGGTTCTCAAATAGGGACACCAGTTTGTCCTGGAGTTTGGAAAGACACAGTTGTTTTTAAGAAGCCTTTCTCAGGAATTCTAACAGGATCAATGTGTTCCGTGTTGTGTGGCATCGATTACGTAAAGGACTGTGAGGATGTTTACAATATTATTAGAACCTGGCTTTGAGGTTTTAATACACAGGGTATTCTATAATATGCTGTGTTTGATAGGTGGCCCTCAGGTCCAGCTGAGCACAACAGGTATCCCCTCAACATGTGTAGTGGTGCCAGCTGGCCAAACCAGACATCTGCTAAGACTTGGACATTTTTTTTTTCAGTACCGGAGATTGAACTTAGGGCCTTCACACTGAGCTACATCCCCAGCTTGTTTGTTTGTTTATTTATTTATTTATTTATTTTTGAGTCAGGATCTCACTATGTAGTTTTTTTTTCATTTTTAAAATTTTATTTAAAGAGAAAAAACAAAAAAGAAAACAACCAAACAAAACAGAAAAAGGATAGCAACAATACAGAATTCCAAAGGCAAAAAATAAAAGAACCACAAGAACAACAACAAAACAAAAACAAAAACACTAAGAAATCGCCACTTGAATTAAAGTGAGACTATTAACATTTCTGCTCAACAATCTAACAAAAACAGTAATGTGGTCATCTGTCTTATACACTTAAACATACATGCAGTTATATCCTTTAGAGCACTTTCTTTTCCATATATATATTTTTTTATTTTAAGGGGGATAAAATTAAATACAACAAAACAGAACAGAACGGGACTTAAGAAAGCATAAATTTCAAAGCTATACAACCAGGGATCTTCACTATCTGTCATATTGTCTCTTGTTTTCTTCCAAATGGTTGTCCATATCTTTGCATATGGGGAGCTCATACTAAATACCATAGCCATTTTTTTCACAAGATGTGTAGTTAACTGGCTCCCACTTGCTAAGGGGGGGGACATGGGACAGGACGACATGACGACGTGAGATGTCTGAGTCTCAGCCTGCCCACCAGCAGGATCACAGCCGCCCCCCAGAGAGGGTAGTTCTTTGTTCTCCTGGCACCCCAAGTCAACTGCATGGTGGAGGTCCCAACGCACCAGGATCTCTCTCCTTCAAGCTGTGGAAGGTCTGCCACACTCTCAGCTGCCCCCCAGAGAGGGGTGGAGCTCTTTGTTCTCCCAGCACCCCGAGTCAACCGCACAGTGCAGGTCCCGACACACCAGGGTCTCTCTCCTTCAGGCCACTGAAAGTCGGCCACACTCACAGCTGCCCCCAGAGAGGGGTGGTCACTATGTAGTTTAAACTAGCTTTGAACTCAATATGTATGCCAGATGACCACATGTAGTTTAAACTAGCTTTGAACTCAATATGTATGCCTATAATTTACTGTGATCTTCCTGTCTCAGCCTTCCAAATGCTGGGATTATAGGCCTGCATGCCCGGCTTTATTTTTTTATTTTGAGACAGGCTCTTAGTAAATTGCTAAATTACTAGGCTGTGCTCAAATTTGGAATCCTATTGCTTTGGTAGAGTTCTGGGATTACAAGCACATGCCACCACACCCAGTTTAGGAGTGTTTTCTTGAAAATGATTTGTAAACCTAGGTTTTCCTTTAGCCACTTCCCGCCCTGGTTTGGTAATTTGAGCCTTCTGGAATGCATTGGCTCAGGTTTCAGTGACTAATCCATCCCAAATTCAGGAATGATGGGGTGGGCATAATTCTCCACTAATCTGCTTATGTTCCATTGACTTCTCAAAAGGTGCGTGTCTATTGCAGTAAATTTCTGCTTTGAGGTGATTTGAAAGAAATCCTTGAAACATCCTGAGTGCCAAGTGAGTATTAAATTCTACCTCCTGATTCCCTCCAAGAAAACAGCAACCTCAGAATCACATCAGACCTATCAGCAGAATCCAGAAATGTCTTCTGGGCCCGACAATTTAAGAGTGTGAGAAAGTGTCCAAGAAACAGCAGGGAGGATTACACAGAGGAGACCACCTCTCAGATGAGAGATTTGGAAAAACCACCTCCCACTTTTGCCCTTGGGTTGTTCAGCTGGGCACAGAGGGACAAGGGACATTTTAATTCACACTCAGAGATACAGCTTAGTGAGCTGAGGTACAAAGCACAGCAGATGAGCTACAGTTGTTGTTCACCTAGAGGCAAAGCCGGGCCATGCCATCTGGTTCCCATTTGGTTCTCTACCCTGCAGCTTGGTTTGGACACTGCCTCCACTATAGAACCATAAACAGCAGCTGGACCTATGAGAAATTTCTGGAAGGTCTTTTCCCAGCTGCTGAAAAAGTATTCAGATGCCTTCATGCTGAAGAATGGTGAACTGGGAATTTAAGAACCCCAAGGAGCCAGCTGGCCCTCTTGGTGCTTTAGTATATCTCCTGTTATGTGACATTAGCAGCTTGTGGCAGCAGGTAGTGCTTACCTGGGACTTACTATGCGACAGATGCTGCAAACATAATCCTCCCAGCAGTGGAGGTAATACTGAAGTAGGTGCTGCCATCTTTGTGTTATTGAGGAAGAAGTGAGTCACTGTGCTGGAGATACAGTGCTGGGGTCTGAATCTAGGCACTGAGCACAGTGCCACATCACTAACTACTATATTACACTACCTCTTAAAGCCATGTTGGAACTTAGGGCGCTGAGCAAATCAGCAAGCAGCCTGTCCTGTTAAGTGGCTGTGGTCTGGCAAGCCGCGGCCACCCTAGGGCAAGAAGCAAGAAGCAACAGCATTTCCTGAGATCCACACATGTTGGAACCTAGGGTGCTGAGCAAACCAGCAACCAGCCTGTTGCCTACCGGGGCACGGGCTTAGAGTCAATCATACCCCCTCCCCTGCACCGTTAGCTAGTGGGATCCAGGGATTTTGGCATCTCTTGGGAGCTTGAAGGTATGTAATGCAGTGAGTGGGGGGAGTTTCCTTCTACTGTCTCTTTGAAGACAGATATTTTTATTGCTGTTTTGCTTTGTCCTGATTAATGGTGTTGCTCTATTTAATAGTCTGTTTTGTTTTGATAAGTTCTATAATATTGTGTATTTCTTTTGATTTTTCTATACCTGATTGAAGGAACAACTATAGTGAAGATAACGAGATATACATTGGTGCCTATTACTGTTGCCCTGCTGACCTGCTGTACCAATTTCACTACACTGTCTCAATTGGCTTCATTCCATCCTGTTTTGTTGTATATTACTACCTCCAAGTTAATAAAAAATTAAATAAAAAACAATAGAACATGAGAAAACAAGGTAACAAAATACTTCCAAAAACTCCCAACTCCACCAAAGTGGATCCATGTGACATGGATGAGGAGAAACTCAAAAACAAAACAACAGAATTATATAAGGTGATTAAAAAGGAAATAACAACAACAAAACAGATCAGTAAGATACAGAGCAAGCAGAAACATGATATAACTAAACAGATAATGGACTTAAAAAGCAAAAGGAGGGAAAGAAAGTGCTCTAAAGGATATAACTGCATGTATGTTCAAGTGTGTAGGATTGATAACTGTATTACTAAGTTTTTTTGGATTGTTGAACAGAACTGTTTGCAGCCTCACTGTTTGAATGTCCACTTTGTATGCCTTAATTTTGTAACATGAACAACTATTTCTAAGAAGACAATATGTAATTTATCAACTAGTGATTTCTTACTGGTTTTTTTGAAATTCTGTATTATTTCTACCCTTTTTTCTGTTTTGCTTTTTTTCTCTTTAAATAAAATTTTAAAAAATTATTAAAAAAAGATGATGTGACCATGACGTGTTATGACATCATGGCCTATGCATGGGATATGAAAGCAGCATGTGCTATCTCTCACAGTCTTTTTAGCTCATGAATCGATCTGTTCTTTGAGACCCTTACTTTCCCCACTGGCAAGGATATAGTAGTTAACATCAGAACAAACTGCCTTTGAGGTTTGTGTATGGGTGTTGTGGTTTGGAAGTCTCACCAAAACTCATGTTGCAATTTAATCACTGCTGTAACAATATGAAGAGGTGGGATCTGGCTGGGTGCAGTGGTACACATCTGGAATCCCAGCTACTTGGAAGGCTGAAGCAAGAGTATCATAAGTTTGAGGTCATCCTGGGCAACTTAGGGGGACTCTGAAAAAAAGGGAGGCTGGAGATGTAGCTCATGGGTGGATCATCCTTGGGTTTGAACCTCAATTCACAGTGGGAAAAAGAAGGTGAAGCGATTGGGTTATGAGAGCTCTGCATTTCTGAGTGGATTTATATCATTAACTCCGGAGTGGACTGGTTATCATGAGAGCAGGTCTGGCCTGAGGGTAGTCCCTTCTTGCCCTCTCTGTTTGTTGAATGCTCATTTGTCCTTCTTGGATGGCACAAAGGCTCTTGACAAATTCTGTGCCACACTATTGGTCTTTCTGGTCTCCAGAACCAACTGTGTAGACTGTACTATCAATTTCTGCTATTTATAGGGGAATAGTGGTGTTCTGGCCTGTGGTGTTCTGTTACAGCTGGTGAAAACAGAATAAGACAGTGGGTCTCTAGAATGTGTGTTGAGTGGGGATTAGGGGCTTGAAACAAAGACAGAGGATGTCCAAGATCATCCAAGGGCTGAGAAATAAGACCCAACGCCTGAACAGTTGTGTGCTATGTGCATTTATTGATCTATTCAGCCTAGCCCCTCCCAGCCACCCTTTGGGAACAGCCTGATGCAGTGACTTGGGGTGGTGGCCTGCTGGCCTCTTTCTTCTGCTGCCTCCTCCTCAGGAAGTGACCTGGGCCCCGGAACCTAAGGAAGAAGATCTAAAGGGGCAGCAGTCGTGGATCCATGTGGTGGTGTGGATGGATGATGTTCTCCATGCACCAGAGGCTGATCTGCCAGGAGGTAGAGGAAGCCTCCCAGGGCTGCGACTGCTGTGGCAGTGCTGTGGCTGGAACAGCCATCTGGAGGGGAGACAGAGCACCTGTGGAGTGCTGACTTGGCAACTTCAGCCTCTTCAAAACAACTCATGTCATCCATTGTAAAGAAAATGCTTTCCCAGTGTCACCAGGGCAACCTGCCCAGTGCCGTGTGGGTGATTCGGTGTCCTCTATGGACCCACTTTGTTGGACTCATTTCCTAAAGTATGTTGGACACTTGTGTGGACTGGCTGTTCCACTGCCCTCCCCGCTTCTACAATGTGCTTATTTACTTTTTATTAACAAAAAATGGAAACCAGATTGAGATTCTGATTCTGGAGGAAACAAGATGGTGGACTGGTAGGTAGCAGGAGAGAGACCCTCTCTGAGAGAGACAGCTCAAATGCCAGAATAAAACACCCTGGAGAGACCCAAACAGAGAGAGATAGACTCTCACAACCCAGAAAGAAACTAAACTGCAAAAACC
>PVJX010021791.1:0-31446 GCA_004027295.1 Dolichotis patagonum | reverse complement strand
ACTGTGAGCTAAATAACCTTTTCCCCTTAAACTTTGAGTGTCAGGTATTTTGTCTCAGCAATGAGAAAAGTAACTAAGACAGAAGCTCTCAAAAACTATTCTCACCCTGGAGATGGTAATGGCCAGCAATTCTCTGTTGCTCTCTGCCATTCTCTGGCTGCTAGTCATGTTCAGTGTTACCATTATAGCTTTTTTTTTTTCTGGCACCTACAGCATTTTGTACTATGAGCTCTTGGTATACCTCCTCAGCATGCTCTACTCATGGTGGAAATCATGAATAGACAAAAATACACTATCTGAAAGGAGCTTTGCTAGAAAGTAAGCTGCAGCATGAGTCAGAACCATGCACAGACGACCTGCTAAGGGTATGAAAAGGTTGCTTTCATGGGGAGAAAAGGCAGGCTTGTGCATGTGGCTTGTCAGATTTTCTGTTCAGTCATGGGTAGGGTAGGGGCTCCCTACAGACCTAATTGAGGAGGGCTGCACAGAGGCAGAGTCATCCATGGAAACTGCAGGCTGGAGTTATCTCAGATAGGGCTATGACTGAAGCTAGTTGTAGCCAAAGCAAATATCTCCCTGAGTGGCCCCTTGAGCAACAGTGGGGGACCCAATACATCTGGCAGTAAAGTATTTGGACCAGCTGTGGAAGAAAAATATAAAGTATCTTCTCAGTGAGAGGAGAGAAGGGCCTCAGTGAGACAGACTATTCTCTCTAGTTTAAGTAAAACTTGCTGTGAGACATATAGGTCCTTAACATGCCCCAGACCTACTGAATCAGGGTATGAGCATCCAAGGTTAAAAAAAACCACATTTCAGGTAATTTTCCTCTCATAAGATTAGGAACATTGGGTTAGATTACAATAGGGCCAAGAGGCAGATGAGTAACTAGCCTATAGGGGCTCAAATGCAAGCTCCTGATAATTTGAAATGAGAGAACAACCTTGTAAAGAAGCTGGTTGGCTTCCTAGTTTTTCCTCAATGAACATTTGCCCCCCCCCTCCGATGTGAGAAGGAAGGACGGAAGGTTTGACTGTGCTCTTCTCTTGGTGCTCTGGACTCCAGCTGCATTCTGGGCTGTGAGCATTTCTCCCTGATTGTAATCTAGTGAGATTCGGGAGGTGTATGTGTTTTTTTTTTCTTTTGGAAGTGTTTGTGAAACTAAAGTCAACTTCTGCCACTGGTGCTCAACAAAGAAGCAGCCATCCATTTCAAATGCTGAAGTCAAAATGAGCCATAATGGATGTTTTTATGAGTGCTTGCAAGGGATGTTCAAAGTAATCTAGATTATATGCAACTTAATAACATGCGTGAACTTTAAGACTCCATGCAAGCCATGCTCCATTAGCTATACAGTATATACTGCTTGTTTAGATTCCTGTGGCTGCAATAACAAATTGTCACATACTTGAAGGCTTAGCACAGTGCGAATTTATTCTCTCATGGTTAGTAATACTGAAATCAAGATAAAGCCAGGGTCGTAGTCTCCCTGAAGGCTCTAGGAACCTATTTTACTTTCTTGTTCTTGTCCTTTTCCTCTTCCTCTTCCTCCTCCTCCCCCTTCTCTTGCTCTTCCTCCTCCTCCTTCTGAGAGTTGCTTACTTTTTAGCCCAGGCTTGCCTTAAATGCATGGTGATCCTCATGCCTCAGATCCCCGAGTGTGGGAATTACAAATGTGTACCATCATACCTGGCAGTGCTTTGACTATTCTCCTAATTCCAAGCATCTTTGGTTTGAGGCTATATGACATCAGTGTCTAGCTCAATCTTCACAAGGTCTTTCCCTCTTTCCCTTGTAGATTTCTCTTCTTTATGTATCTCTCAGGGTACTTGTCACTGGATTTAGGGCAATTTGGATAATCCAGGGTGATCATGAGATACTTTGTTTAATTATAGTAGCAAAGACCCCTCTACCCCCTTTCCATGTAAGGTCTGGTTGTGAGGGTTGGAACATAAACATATCTTGTTTCCAGGAGGCCACCATTCAACTCACCACCCTACTTCACTTAAATGTGAAAGCAAACTACCTAATATAACATGACATTTGTGGAGGTAACTACCAATTTTTCTGTGCCAGGATACTTGTGAACCTTTAATCAAGAGTGGCTAAGGCAGCACTTGGTGTTGTCCATGGTCGTGTCTGTCTTGAGTCTTTTTTCCTTTTGTGCTGGCTTTGCGTTATTCTTGGCTGTGACTTGCTCATATCTGCACTCTGTGCTGAACCACACACCCCACTGCTTTCTGGTAGAATGAATGACAGTTGCACAATCAGAGTCCCCAGTTTCTGCTTGCATTTGCTTAAAGATCAGTTTTAACTGAAAGTTTCTGCCCCCAGTTGATAAGTATGTTTCCACTATGACAGCTGTTTCTATTGCTACTTGCTTTCATTGATATTTGCAGAAGTGCAGATATACCGACTCTACATTATTTATTAAATCTGACATGATATTGTGTTAATACTTTCTGAAAAATGCCCACTGCCTTTAAATATATGTAAAACTCAAGACAGGCCTTGGGGAGGTAAAGTCATAAACTTATATGTAAAGCAGTTCTTTACTTTCAGGTGTTGTCCTGAGCTGCTGCTTGTCCACTGACACCATGTGGCTTACTGAGATTTCGCCTTTGGGCAATTTCTTGCCTATTCACTAACTATGCAGGTAGCACGTTGAATTTACCTACCTGTATTTTTTGAGTAATCTTTGTAGATTTCTCTCAGAAATGTCTTTCTTACCATCATGGGCAAGTAATGCACCAGAATTCCAATTGAGTAATTAGTCGTTCCTTAAATAGGCTTAGGGGCTGAAATTTAAGATTCCCCATGGATTGGATCCTAACTAGGCTTGAAGAGCTGTCTCAGAACCAGGAAACTTTTAGAGAGACTCAAAGGTAAGGACTTTTAACATAAACAGCCCTACTGTAGGTACCTTTTAGTATGCTAGGCTTATAAGTTATAGTGCGGCCAATGTCAAAAGGGAATTCACATGACTACTGTTCCAGTTTGCATCACAACAGAGTTAGAAAAGCAGGTGCTATCACAAGCCCATCCTCAGGTCGTGGTTGTTTTATTGTTGAAAAATCTACAAAAGAAGATGCCGGTGGAGTTGGATCATTGAATTGAACCAAGGCAGACAGATAGAGGCTCACAGAGCTGTGACCTACGTGTTTCAGAATAAACTGAACGAAAGAACGCACAGCAGTTAAAAATTGAAAGCACTAAAATCAATATTTAAGAGGTTCATTTAACCATAACAAAAACACCTTAGCAACAGTTTCTTTTTGAATAGTGCTTTGCAAAGAAAGTGGGGCTGTCTGAGCTGGGTTTGGCTGCTCAGTGCAGTGAACCTGTGAAAAAGAACTCAGTGTTCCATTGAACTGGAAGCAAATTACGTTGCCAGGGAAACCAGCCCCTTTGCAGGTCTCAGGTGAAAGGATGTTTGATCTTTAAAACAACAAAAGCCAAGGTTTACATGTGAACTATTATCAGTATTACCCAAAAAGCATGGTTATGGGAGAAACAGGTATATTATTACTGCAATTTACTAAATGGTTAGAGAGCAGACAATTCTTGGGAATGTATTTCACATGTATGTTACAAAGGATGCTGGCAAAAATTCAACTGCTAATTCATTAATGTCATGTACAATTATAGGAGTGGTATGTCTTCAAGCTGTAATGCCGTTTTAAAACTGATTTTGATCAGCCAGTTAATATTTGTATTGCTTCTTTGGTTACATGTTCCATGCTTGAAGACTAAAGATTTATCAAACCTTTCTTCTAATTTGAAGTGGCTTTTCTAAGCACCGAGAAACAGAATTATGCATGAAAAAGGGAATATGTGGACTCCTTTTGCGTTGGAGGATAAGAATACTTCATTCATTTTCATTTTGCTGGCAGCTGTCTCATTGATGCTATCTCACACAAGTGTGACATTTTTTGTACTTAGAACCAAAGACTCACTTTTTGGGTATGCTTTGAAAAGTCAGTTTGCATTGCCCTGGGTTTGGAAAGCTCTTTGAATTATTGAGTTAAGAGAAGGTTTATGGCCTTTAAGCTTGTTGTCTAGCAAAGAGTGTTGAATAATGAACTACATTTTTAATCAAAGATTTCCTTTTACTCTAATCCTTTATTTCCCAATGGACCTAACCTGATTTACTATGTTGAATGCTCTATGAGGAGGAGTCTGGGTAACCTTGGTTTTTCTCTAGAGAGAAGATGTACATTGATTCAGACAGTGGCAAGAAAAACATGCAGTGGTTTTGACTCCTGAACTGTGTGAGTTTTGGGATGCCCTCCATCCTATCTATTCATCTCTTTCAGTAAGTGCCTTTCTCTTCAGTATACAAAGCAGCAGAGACCTAGAAAGATGAATAAGACCTAGTCTCTGTCTTAGTAACCTTGTGATAGGAAGAGACAGAAAACAGAACAACTAAAGTTACAATAGAGCGCTGGGCATAATGTGTGGGATGTGGTAGGCAGTTGAGAAATATGTGTCAAATGGATGAATATGTAAAGATGTAAAGTATAATTGAAACACAAGGTAGGGAGAGATGAATTCTATTAGTGATTCTGAAGTCTTGGTCTTTCTTCATCTTATTTTAATCTTGGTTCACATGACATTTGACATTTGTTAAAATTCTTTGGCTTGGTGTGCACCAACCCTGTGGATAGTGCAAATCTATCATTATCAGTTCCACTTGGTATAATTTTCTTCTTAGTGTTTGCCACATCAAATATACAATATATTTGTTTATTGTGTTGTTTGTTCCTACTCCTAGAATGTCATCTTGTAAGTATAGGGATCTTGTCTGTCTTGATGTTGTATTTAGCATGTAATATATATTCATCAAATATTTTTTGAGAGGATGAATTTATAATGGGTTTTGAGATTACAGTTTGCCACCAATGGAGCTGGAAGTCTTAGTATGTATTTTAGTCCATTTTTGTAAAGGTTAATGAACTGGCCACAAAATTTAAAAATTCTTTCTCTTCTTACACTATTTAAGTTTGCCTTTAAGAGAAAAATTAATGTAATGTAAAACATTAAATGTAAGCTGATGTGGTATGTTGATCTGTACTGTTAGGTAATATATAATTATTTTCATTTTCACACTTTGAAATGGAACAATTTCTCACTGGTAGAAATTGAGGCAAATATATCCTGCTATTATGGTTATGATTGTTATGATTATGGACTTTAGACTTCATTTACACTGGATTTAGTCTCAACTGAAAATGACAAAGAGAAGAAAAGAAGACCATTCTTATATCGAGGTTTTTGTCTTTCCACAAAGAAGATTGGAAATTAACCTGGATGGAGGAATTTATATCTACCTATTGAAAATATACCAGGTGTCCCCTCAAAGCCTCATGTACGCAAAGGTGGGGCTTTGGGGAGTAACTGGATCATTGGCATGATACTGGGTTGCTCCACTGAGTGGTTATTGTAGTTCTGGGTGTGGGTGATGGACTTAATGAAGGAAAACCCAACCTGAGTGTGGTGGCACCAACCAGCACACTTGTAGCCTGGATAGGATGAAAAGGAAAAAAGCAGACAGAAGGCTGCTGCTTCCTATATGCCCTGCTGTGGACTGTTTCACTTCTGCCGTACTCCTGTGCTATGCGACCCTCCCTTGGAGCCAGCCAAGTATGGACTAAAGCCTCCACAAACTGTGAGCCAAAATAAACCTCTCTTCCTTTGACTTGTGGGTTTCAGGTGTTTGTCCTTACAATGAAGAAAGTAACTAGCACAACAGGCAAAATGCATCTTCGTAAGAAAAGCCCTTATTCTGTCAGAAAACTTGCTTATTGAAATTCAAAGGAAAATAAGCTATGTTCAAGTGGAGAAATTCCAGATTTACTGGCAAATCTAATATTTTGAGGAAGGTCTTAGAGAAATCAGGTCATATCTCTTTAGCATGCAATTGGATGAAATAGCTGGGATCCCGCAGGATAGCATCTCCTAGTTGTCCTATTTTGGAAGCCTTTTAAAAGGCAATTTAAAAACCTGAGACATAATATTTGTGCTCTTAGAAAAGGTGAGGCCATTAACTATTCAAAATAGGGTAGGAAGTTCAAATTTGTTCAATACGAGAGAACTTTAATTTCTTTGTTGTGTTGGCTACTTTTCTCTCATTGCTGAGACAAAATACCTGACACACAAAATGAAGGAAGGAAAGGTTTATTTAGCTCACAGTTTGTGGATGTTTCAGTCTGTAATCAGCTAGCTCAAAGACAGAGTGGCACATGGCAGAGGGCATCAGTTCATGGTGGCAGAAGACAGCAAAAGCAAGAGCAAAAGTGGAGGAGCAGGAGGAGGAGACTCCTTCCTTTATGTTGTATGTAGATTACCCACCCTAGGGCAGGTATAGAACTCACATACATAATCCTAGCATTGAATCAATCACAAATTCTAAAAGCCTGCTTCCATTATTATGTGAGGCTTGGGGGGGCATCCAGACCCAAACCACAACATCTATAAAGTTTTGTTGTATCACTTTGCAGATGGGGAAGTACTATAACTTTTAAATCTCAGGCCTAAGCAAAGTTTCTTTGTCAGAAAAAACTCCACTGGAGGAGAAATCCTTGTCTCCAAACCCAGATGAAGCACAGATGAAAATATGAATTCTTGCTGTTTTGCTGAAGTAGAAGCTCCATGTGTTGTTGCTGAATTGTGCTGTTTATATGAAGGACTCTCATTCAGACTCTCATACTCACTATTTTAGCATACCCTTGGGACTCCTTAATTTTACCCTCAGACCTGACCACACTACTCTAGTCAATATCTTCACTTTGGTGTCCGGTATGTATCTAACTGAACATGTCCAAGTCTTGATTCCTTCCACAACTTATTTCCCAGCTGCGTAAAGTGGCACCATCTTTTTGCAGAGGTTCAAAATCTTGGACTTATTTTCATTTTCTTCACATGATGTATTCATTCTATCAGCCACACTTGCTTACCTGACCCTGCCTTGAAACTGTCTCCAGTTCCATTGCTGTCCCCCAGCTACGAATCACTAGAATGCGTCTCCTGAACTGTTGAGAGAGCCTCCTGACTAACCTCACTCCTTTCTCACTTTGTCTAGCCTATTTTCCATAGAGGAGAAAAATGAGCCTTTGAAGCCATAAATTAAGCCTTGTTACACTGTGGCTCAAAACCTGCTAATAGTTTCCCATCATACCTAGAATCAGATCCAGATTTTTACCATGGGCTATGGGCTGTGTTTGATATGGCCCAACCTCATTTTCTCTACTCTTTCCCTTATTTACTATGTTCCTGTTATGTTCTGAGTTTCTTAAGTAGAATACCAAGGACAGCCAGATGGCAAACAAAATGTAAGCCTTTTTGTGATAAAACTGATAAATGATCATGGTGTTAGATCTTTGGCCAGGAAGGATACAGCAGCAACAAGAACAAGGATCCTGTTCTCATGCAATTAATACTTGAAGATACTGTATAGTGTTCGAAAAGCACACTATAAAGTAATGTTGTATATTATAATAATTTTATGTCATATAATCACCTAGCCATGAAACAGAATCATGATGTAAAATTCCTTACTTCTAGATATTGTTAGACTCTCTAGACATCAAATTTTGAAGCATCTAGTTGAACTATTAGGCACAAATTTAAAACTAATTTCTTTTTGGAGAATTAAAGAGCACTTGAGGCCAACTGGCAAAGAGTTTATTGACTGTCTTTTTGAATCTCTGTGTATAAACATTTATTAGACATATACTTCTATTTTCCAACAGTGACTATGTTGGCCTCTTGTTTTTGATTAGATTGCCATTTATTACGAAGTAGATATTCATATGCATTGCATTGCTCGAAAATTTCTCCTACTTGGTGGGTCCAATGTGACTGCTTCATCAAATGACCTTTCCATGCACAGAATCCCTCAGAACTCTGGAAACACTGCATTTGAAGGTTGCTTTCACTTGGGAGAATTTTAAAGCATAGATAGTTAATCCTTTTGCTGCTGACATCAGTGCGTCAATGATAGAGTCTTTGCCAAAGATGATCTCATGGATCTGAGAACAAAGGAAAGAATATAACATAAATTCAACCTAAATCTTGGAGCATTCTAGTGTTTCTTGATAGAAGGCTGCCTTGTGTGTCAAGGTGAAAGAGAGGAACTTTGATTGATTGCTGCTGTGTGTCTTTGTGAGTCACTTGTTTTTCAAGACCAGTCACTAACAAAATAAAAAGTTGCTTCAATATTACAAGTGACTTGTACTGAGTGTTAAAATCATTTCATAGTTTCAACTTCTTATTCAAACCAAACAATTTCAAACTTTCTTGTCAAAACTCACCTTTGAGCAGATTTTTTCTCCCTGGGGCAAAATTTAGTTTCATTTCAATCTTTGCTTAGGAAATACACGTTAATTTTTTCATGACAAATAGGTTTAAAAAAAACATTGCATTTATATTGTGCACATTTGAAGGAAATAAATTTCCAGTCTACAATTGCACTGTAAGTGAAATCATGGCATTGCTGGGGTCTTTTGTTGATTTTTCTCTGTGGAGAGCTTATACTGAATTTTCATAGGGGTTTGTGATCCCCCCATTAAGGCTACCAGAGTTTCATCCTCACATGGATGTCTGTTGTTTTGCTTATACAGAATCTATTTCCTTTCCAGTGATTGTGCCGTATTTATGGCAACACTTGCACATAGCATAGAGACCCATTGGGAGGCCTATTGTCTTGACCACAGGGATTGACCCAGAGACAAGTGTATTATTGTAGTGGTTCAGTAAGATCTAGTCTGGAGATTTTTTTTTTTGAGGCCATGTTAAGGAGGGAATCTACCTATGATTGGATTTGGAGCTATAATGATAATAATAGACTGAAACTGCTGTTGCCACTATAAGGAGAAATCTTTGCCACTTGAAAGTAAAGCTATTGCAACTGAAAGCAAAGGTTAAAGACAGCCTCTTGATATCTTTTGAGCTTCTGTATGTGGTCACAGCTGATTTTAGCTTGTGTGAAACAACTTTTTTATTTTCTCTCATAGCTACTTGAGTTGGGTTTTATCACTTGCAAATAAAATTCAATACTACTCTATACAAACCACTTTAAGTTATAAATGCCAAACTGTATACTACAAATGACAATAAAACTGGGAACTTTTTAGTCTCAGTAACCAAAGTTTTAGCATTAAGAAAAATGGCAAGCAGATATATTATTGTGAGTCATTGTAACATTGTTAACAAAGGTCTAGTTGATAGTGATGCTTTAAGTACGCTTTTGTCTCCATATTACCTATGTCATTCTGGTTAAAGAGATCCAGAGAACCCAGCGTCCATCATACGTGTGTCTGGAGTTGACCACTCACTCAGAGCAGTTGTGGGTTTGGAGCCATGAACTGTGGCACACAGCACAGCCAAAAAAAGGCAAAAAGCTGGGGATACTCAAGGTACCTGGAAGAAAGGAGGGTGAAAGAGAACACAGGAGTTGGGAGTAAAGGAAACACAAAAGCAAATACGCAGTGATAAATACCCAGGGATTTGAATCAATTATGGTATATTTCTATGTTGAAAATACTTAGTATCCTTTATGAATTGTATTTTAAATGTTTATTTATATTCATGGAAAGATTCATAATATATTGGCAGGCAAGAAAAGAATGATGTTTATGAGTATGGTTCTATTTTTAAAAAATAAAACCCATGAATATGTATAAATATTAATGTAACATTCTCAAAGATACATTTTAAATTCAAAAAATGATTACCTCTACAGGGTAGGATTGTGGGTGATTTACCTGCCTTTTCTTTTGCTTGTCTGTGTTCTAATTTTTCTCTAGTGAATATGAATTAGTTGCATAAAAAACAGAAACAGAAGGTACACCCTGCCAGAGCGAATTATTAGGATTACAAGCAGGTAAGCCTGGCATTTCTACATGTCAGAGAAGTGGAGAGGACAGAATCGAGAATTAGAAAAGCCATTTTCTGAACTTTGGAGCTAATATAAACTCGATTCAACAGATGGGGATGGTTGCTAGAAGAAATGATGGGCCTGGGGCTGCACTGCACAGGCTCCTGGGAAGGACCGTGAGGGCCCCTCCTGCGGCCTTCCTTTAGCAGTATTTTCCAGTTCTACTCAATAGGTAGCGATTTCTCCAAAGGGGACATAATCTTAGCTTTGAAAAAATACCCATGTTCCATGAATAAATCACCATGCGTCATCCAGCACAAACATGTTGATAAGCACAAGACAAACAGTGACAGCTGAAGGAAGCACCGTTCCCCTCTCTGCGGTTCCCGTTGTCCTAAGTCCGATCTTCTCTATCTTCCTCTTCGCCGGCACAACAGCCGTCTGTGTGAGCTTTCTGCTTCCAGTATTTTTACCCCTGACGGACATGTGCTGTTTTCTTACTGCTAGTATCACAAATTACCACACATTTAGTGACGTAAAAGCATCCAAAGTCAAACTGGGAGTGTGCCTGTAATCCTAGCACTCTAGGAGACTGGGGTAGGAGGAGTGAACATCACAGCCCAGCCTGGGCAAAATTTAGAAATTTAGTGAGCCCCATCTTAAAACAGGATTGGGGAATGTAGCTCAGTGCAGAGGCACTGAGTTCAGTTCCCAGTACAGCAGAACCAAAACCCAAACTGAAAGCACCCCTCCCCTTTATTATCAATGAGTGTGTAGTTCTAAAGACTGAGATGTGTGTCCTTGGCATACAATTAAGATGCCCATGGAACTGCACCCCATTCTGGAGGCTCTGTGTTTGAATTCATTCACTTGCCCTGGCTCAGGGCTCCCCAAAGCCAGCAATAGTAGGTTGAGGGCTTCTTATTGCACCTTTTTTTATTTTCCTTTGACACTTCTTTCACTTCTAAGGATGCTTGTGATTTCACTGGAGCCATCTGGATAATCCAATAAAATTACTCTATTTTAAGATCACCTGATTAGTAACCTGAATTTCATTTATGGCTTTCAATTCCCCCTTGCCATGTAACTTGAATCTGCAGGTTCCAGGGAGTAGGGCACAGGCACCTGGGAGGATATTACTATTCTACTTCCTGTGTACATTGTCTGCATTGTTGCTAGAAAAAACTATCTGGAGTACATGCTTAGACCTCTGCCCTGGTCAAAACTTCCTATTAGTTACCCCAAATTTTTGAAGTAACAAAAATTTCATTACTCTCTGACTTGTTTTATGTGTTTTCACCCCCTCCCTACTCGCCTTCAGCACATGTGAAGAAAGTGGTGAATTGCCATGGATTTCCACATCCATTTCCCTTTGTTATTTAATATTCCCATGCGTTCTCCAACGCTGAGCCTTTTGTGTTTTACCTCACCTGGGTATCATGGGTCTCACTTTTCTCCTTCTGCACTGCTTCCTTCCTTCAACCTCCCTATTTTCCTTTGCTGCCTCCCTTCCTCTCCTGATTTCTAACGCTTGAGTGTTAAGAACTTTCGCATAACCTTCCTTTCTAGCTTCTCTCTTTTAGATGAGCTCATCTGTTTTGTGATTACAACCACTTGGTCATTCTCAGATTTACATCTCCAGACCCAGACATGTCTCCATATTTGTCTACATAAAAGCCCTTTCCTTCGGTGTCCCTAGGTGTTGTGGCTTTTGAGATGACTCTGTGTCAAGACAGAGATCCTCTTGATTGCTCTCCTCCATTTCTTAATCCATTCATTTGTTGAAAGAGTGTTCATTATTCTACCCAGCAATACATGCAGGTAATGTTTACTTGTTATTTACCGTATGTCCCAAACCTTCTTCTGACTTTTAATCTGCATAATATCCACCTATTCTTTCTGTTTTATAGATGAAGAGTTGGAGACCAAGAAAGATTAGGTGGCCTGCCTGACTTACAGAGCAGTAAGTGATAGGACTAGGATTTGGACCTTTGCAATCTGATTCCAGCTGCTCTGAACTTCTAGGTTAAACAGTTAAACAGTTTCAGCGTTGTTTCCAGTAAATTCTCAAACTCCAGGCAGACTGAGAAGACCCTCCACTGTGTTTCTCACCTCTGGGCTTACTTCCTGGTGGCTAGGTGACTTGTGACATGTAAGTCTGTGTCTGTTTTTTTGTCTCCCTCTGGAGAATATACATTGTCTTGGTGGTCTCCTGCTTTGTTTAATTATTATATGACCCATATTCCTGTAGCAGTGAGTTCTCTGAACTTTTTCCTTCTGTCTGGGGTGTCGCTCACTTTGAATCAGTCCAATATCGGTTTTCTTTATTGCAAAAGCCAAGCACCTCTTTCTCGTTCGGAGAGGCCCTGAGATTCTTTCCAGGGAATTGCCTATCACTAGTCAAACTAGTCATGAGCGAGGGGATCATATTCCACTCCCCTTTCTGTAGCGGGAAGCTTCTGTGTTTCTAACCTTTGCGCTGGAGGCAGTGTCAATATTGAATTTTGTGCCTGCCCTATCTGTGCCTGTGCTCTAGCTTCTCTGTATGCAGTCTGGTTTCCCACTGAATAGCATTACCTCCAGTTGAGAGTTCCTGCTCTGAGCCCTGGGAGCTTTGTGGACTTGCATTAGGGGTTCAAGGGCCACAGAAGAACCATTCTGCTGAGCCTCTCCTATTTCCAATATGACCTAACTCAAGTTACCTTTCTGCAAATTGTAATTAGTCCCATGGAGACCCAACCATAAAGTGTGGACAGCGCTACTGTGATGCCTGTAGGAGCAACAGTTTCAAAGCTCAAGTCATACCAGAAGTGAGATAAGAGAGTAAGTGTAATAGATAGGAGAAAAGGATTCGCAGCAGGCAGACCTGATTTCAAGCCTTAGCATCAGTCAAATACTGGCTGTTTTACCCCAGCAAGTACTTCTGTGAGTTCATTTTTAAAGTCTAAAATAAGAGTATCTGGCATGTGTTTAATAGGCAATGCCACATTTTCAAAAAGAGCACACTTAAGGCCCCAACATAGCACCCTGTGTGAAGGAGAAAATAATGCTTTTCCAACTCATACTGGTGGCGAGAAAGCTAATGTTAGGGAGAGGTGACTGATTATTTGTATTTCATCCTTTCTTCTCCTTCTGGCAGGCTGGAAGAAAATGCCCTTATGAATTTTTAATTATGTAGAAAGCGATTAGGGTAGCAAAGAATATTGCAATTTCTTTGGCTACAAATGATGGCACTATGGCACCAAACTCATTCATAGGAAGTATATTAATAAAACGTAACAGCTCTGTCTGTGTACTTTGCTTTTTTTTTTTTTGCTGTTGATTAAATGACACCTGGCTTGAACCGTGTGAATCTTGGTGATAAGTTATAAATTTCTTCTGTTCTGGTTTATTGCATAGAGTTCAGCAACCATTCCAGAGACCCTAAGTCTGCTTCTGGCTACTCTGTTTCTTTGAAAATAAGACCTACCTGGAAAACAGGTTCTAGCATGATTTTGGAAAAGACATTTTATGAACTAGAACTTCCTTTCCAGGTAGGTCTTATTTTTGGGGAAATGTGGTAGACAATAAGCTCTTCCCCTGCGGCTGCGCAGGAATGAAGGAGAGCAGACTTCATGAGAGACTTGTTGGGCACTTGTTTCCTAATAGACATCACAGTAAGACCTGGCGGAAAAGTTCACCTTTATGTGAACTTTGTATTACTTAGACTTGTGCTGCTACAGTGAAATACTTGAGCTGACTGACTGGTAAGAGAAAATGTTCAAATGATTCCCAGGTTTGGAGGTTCGGAGGTACAGTGCCTGTACAGGCTCAGTTCTTGCAAGACAGTATATGGCAGCGCATCTGGTGGAAGTGTGTGTAGGAGCACACAGTCACATCTCCAGCCAGGAACAAAGGACAGAGGATGGGTGAGGTCTCACTGTCCCTTTGAAAACAGGCCCCTAATGATCTCAGAGCCTCTCTTAGGCCCCGCCTCCTAAAGGCCCACCACCTTCCATTCATGCCATCTTGGAGAGCAAGCTTTTGATATACAGGCATTAGGAAAACATTCAACATCCAAGTCGTAGCAGCTTCTGTATATCCTAATGAAGTTGTTAGGATACAGTATAGTTATGTGTCTATGGCAAATAAATGGAAATAAGTTTGCAGCTTAATTGTTTGACTGTCAAAACTTAATTTTCTAGTACTTGGCATGTCTTTAAAAGTTCTTGAAAATCACACTGTCACTTTTTTGTAAAGCTTGAAATCACATTATTCATTTGACCTTCCTTCAAAGTCATGTTAGCATAAATGATAATACCGCGTTCTTCATTAATAGCATAATTAAAACATTTTGGGATTGCTGTCAGTCTTTTTTTGTTAGCAGAAATGAAAACTGGCCCTTAAAAGTTAAATCTCAGTCAAGCAAAGTTAATACTTACAAAGTGCTCTATTTGAAAGGCCACTGTCCATGGTGAATTAGGGGGGAAGAAAAAAAGATGTGAAGACGCTGAAATTATTTTGACATAAAAGTTGAAGTGGTGAGTCTCATGTGTTAGGTAGGCCCTTTAAGGGGCCGCAGTGACCTTGATTATGCTTAGCACTGTGCTAGGGGCTATGGAGAAATCCAAACGCAAGGGTTGTTTGGTTGACACATAATCTCTAATTTTGGGTCGCTGAGAACATTAGGCCAAAATAATTCCCAGATGTCATCATATTCTAAATATTTAACTATGATTTATAAGGCTTAGAGTAGTCTTTTTTTCTTATGAAATTGAAAAGCAAGTTTGAGAACTTTGTTGCAGTTCACCTGGCATACAGGTATTAGTAGCAGTAGAAGCAGCAAGTTAGCACGCATTTCCTTTTCAGTAGTAGGAAAAGTACCTCAGTTAAATCTTGGTTCAAGTATCTGTCCCTGAAAACTTTACATAAAATCCTTTTAGGACAATCCAGTTGGTGCTACCATCAAAGTTTTGCAGCACAATGTGCTTATTTCTCAATCTACATTGTTTTTCTTTCCATAGACAGAATCTTTTTGCTTGGGAACGGCCTAGCAGGAACATTCTTCAGCTTCTCATTATATAAAATGGTGACTAATATGTACCTCACAGAAGTGCCGTATGGACTCAGTAAACACATTGTTGCCAATTAGGATTAAGTTCAACTGCAAGTGACAGTA
Organism: Dolichotis patagonum; assembly: GCA_004027295.1. Classification (NCBI taxonomy): domain Eukaryota; kingdom Metazoa; phylum Chordata; class Mammalia; order Rodentia; family Caviidae; genus Dolichotis; species Dolichotis patagonum. The sequence goes on along the minus strand of PVJX010021791.1, from coordinate 16,414 downwards.
ATCTCCAATCATGGTGCTTTAAACAAGTCGAAAGTTCATTTATCTCTCAGCTATGCAAAGTCCACAGGGTGTTCAGTCTCGGCCATTGTGTTGGCTTCTTGACAATCAGGGATCTGGGCTGTCTCTGGTTCGCCCACCCTCAATACATCTTAAAGTTATTGATAAAACTAGTGCCTGCATCTCATTTATAAGTGGTCATCTGTAATATTTGGAGGCCCTGAGAAATGCTAGCTGTATTCTGGCATAGCCATTGACCTAGCCATAGTTGGTGGCTCTGTTGCTAAGAAAGGACAGAATGAATTCTGGGGGCCACTGGCCTTTTCAGGCTTAGTAATCTGGTACAACTGGATATAAGATAACTCTCCAATTGCTTTTTCAATTCTCTACTTTCCCCCTGTTCTCTTCTCAGCAGTTGACACCTAGTGCAGCATTCTGCATTTGGATTAGAAAGTGTTAAGCCTGAAAAGAGAGCTTTTTGGCAGTAAGGAAGGTGTTTCTGTGTCCAGTTTTCATTAACTTGTGATTGGGGAAGAAAATCTTGGCTTAGATTAGTACTAAATCATGGGTTGGGCAGAGCGCTCAGTGGGGACAAGAACTGGTGTATTAGCATTTACATTTAAGTAGCTAATTATACTTTCAGCGTTTAGAAAATGTGGAAAACAAATGCTTTCCAAGATTGTTCCAGAAACTATTTAGCAATGCTGAAATTCACTGTAATTAATTTATAAAAAAGGAAGGGATTCTTCTCCAGGATTTTTAGGAGTATAGAATTACAGTTTTCCTATGTACGTATATGTGTTCCCTTAGGAAAATTTGATGGTCTGGCTTTATTTTGGCTGTCTTCCACATGTTTGCTTTATTTTCTTCCAGTGTTTCATGACGCAATGATTATTTTTCTCTCACTTTTGACCTAAAGTGAATGAATTATAATCTTTCTCCTTGAAGATGAAGTTCTGACAGAATTCTCTGAAAGCTATGTGGGACCCGCACATCACTTTTTTTCCTAAAGGAAAAAGTGTAGATTTCACAAGAATGGAAAACTAAAGGAAAATTTGGAAATTCTCAAAACAAGGTTCTTTGTGTAAGACTACTGTGTATATTTGTTGTCGACAGGGACTTTTCCTGCCTCAGTTCTGGCTGTATTTCTAAATTGTGCTTGGATGTGGTAAACTGTCAATAACAATACCTGGTCTAAATGAATGAATGATGTGTGTTATAATTTAGCAGCATATGTTTAAAAGACATGGGTTTTTAATTGACTAAGAACTTCATAAGAGTCAAGGTTGATTTCCACAAAACTGAGACATTAAGTGGGAAAAAGAATTTGTTTTCTTTGTGATTTAACCAGATTTTTATTTTTCTTTATGATACTTCAATTTTTGTTTTTTATTAATACATAGTTGCATTACAGAATGATTACATTCTTCATGGGGAGTTGGTACACGTACATACACATCTTTGTTCTTTTTCACCCCCTTTCCTGTTTTTTCTCCTCTCTCACTCCATCTCTTGATCCCCTTTCCATTTGTAAAAGATTTGTCTTTCTATAATCTATTACTTAATCTTTTATTTTGCTTTTTATTTCTATTTGGGTTTCTCTTAAGAGAAACCATGCAGTATTTAAGCATTTGCGTGTGTGTGATTTATTTCACTTAATATTATGATCTCAAGGTGCATGAATTTTCCTACAAATGACTCAAGTGAATCCTTTTTTTTCTGGCAGAATAGTGCTCTGTCATGCATATATACCATATTTCTTTATGCATTCAACTGTTGGTGAACATATAGGCTGCTTTCAAGATTTAGGTATTTATGAGTTGTGCTGCTATAAACATGGGTGTGTGTATCATCATAATATGATGTGTTTATCTGTTTTGGAAAGATACCTAGAGGAGAGTTGCTAGTTTAAATGGAATTTCTGGTTTTAGTTTTTTGAGGAATCTCCATACTGATTTCCATAATGCTGTACTAGCTTACATTCCCACCAACAATGTAGAAGGGTTCCTTTTCCCCTGTAGCCTCTCCAGCATTTGTTATATTTGATTTCTTGATGATGATCATTCTTTTTGGAGTGAGCTAGAATCTCAGTATACTTTTAATTTGCATTTCTCTAATAGCCTGCAATACTGAACATTATTCATGTGTTGTTGGTCATTTACACTTCATCTGAAAAGTACCTATTCATTTTGGTTGCCCATTTTTTGATTGGATCTTTAATTTGGGGGAGTCTAATTTTTTTGAGTTCTTCATATATTGTAGGTATTAATAATCTGTCTACAGAACAACTGACAAGAATTTGTTTCTATTCTGTAGGTTATTTTTCACCCTGTTGGCTGTTTCCTTGTTGTGCAGATGCTTTTAAATTTGATATAATACTATTTATTGATTGTCACTGTTATTTCTTGTGCTATTGGGATTCTGTTCAGAAAGTCCTTGCCTACATCTATGTGTTCAAGAGCTTTACTTATTTTACCTTCTAGCAGATTGTTTCTGGAATTTGCTTTCACTGTGGGTAAAACTAAGATTGACTCTGCCCATATTAATGCCCTGCCTGAAAGTTGAGTACGTGCTCTACCTCACTGAATCTCATAGAAACTGCTACTTAGTTCTCAGCGCCATGTCTGTGAAGGACACAGCGAAGCAGGCAGTGCGGTGTAATTTGATCACAAAGTCCTAGACTGGAGTGGATCACTGAGTGTTTTACTTGGGTTAGTCTCCTTACTCTTGCACCATCTCTACAGTACCCCTAAGTAGTGAGAGGTTGGACTCGGTACGTCCCCAGAAGTGGGGAACACAATTCGACTTGAGATAAACTATTTCATTTTCTAAAATATTTTGCTTTAAAAACATCATATGATTAGGAGAACAAAGGAGAGTTAGCATGTCAAATGAGTCATAAACTCAGTACCTTCAATGAGGGAGCAGTGTACAAGGAATACTTATCTTTCTTCATTGGTCTAATGTGACAATTGTACAGAGGCCAGATACTGCATCTGAGACGGAAATTCTTAACTTGGAGTTCAAGAACCTCAGAAGTCTTTTTGGATGAATTTTAAGGGGGCATCACTGCATTCTCTGAGTGCCTCTACGTTTTGTTTGTATATTTGTCCCTTATATGGAAGGTTCAAAGCTTTCATCAGTTTCTAAAGGGTGTTCTCAGGCCTTGAGAGAACAACCACAGTTGTTGGTCTTCTATCACAAGATATTTCTAGGCTCTTAAAAAAAGTTTGTACAAAAATAAAATACTGGTATTTTTTCTTTCATACTTAGGAAAAGCAGATTAGTTAGATATTTTGTAACAATTTCTAGCTGTAATCATCTGATTTTCTTATATGAAGCAGGAGAATTTAAGACCTGCTACAACTCAGAAACAGTGGCGCTTCATCCCACGTAAATTCACTTTCTCAGATTGCCTAGAGTAAAAGCTCAGCACTTGCTTCTGTCTTCACAGTTTTACTCCTGCAAAATCCACAGCGATTTTTGTCTTCCGTGATCTGATCTTCTTGACTTTAAATTTAAAGAGGCGTGATTGTCTTTTAGCCTGAACGCTATAGAGCTATTCCATGAAGAAATGAGTGGTTAATATTTGGGAAGTAATTTATTTTTATTCCAGATTATGACATTTTGTCTCCATCGGAATCCCAGGTGTAATCTTGCTTTTGCTTTTTGTATTATAATGGCCCTAGGCACAAGTAAGAGAAAGAAAATCCTTTTTTATGATTAACCAAAATATTTATGGCCCAAGTCTGAGTTTCATCAGAAAAGCAAATTATACGTGTTCCCTAAAGGGAATAATTACTTACAGTTTGGTAGCAGATGAATAATAATTTGGAGTTAATTTATCAGGAAGATAATTTTGCCCATAAAGAAAGAACTAATAATGCCACTGAACAGGTGGTTATGTATTTGCAATAAAAAAGAATTATTAAATGATTAAGGCAGGAGGTTCTGATAGATACTGTGAGTCAGACCAGTTTCTCTACCTCCTCTTTTGCAAACATTCCTTGGGTAAGTCTCACATTCTAAGCGATTTGCTTTCCTTTGGTCCTGCAAAATGAGAATTGTAGTTTTTCACAGTTGGTGTGTGTGTTCTAAACTCCATGGAGGGCGTAAAGTCAGTATGACCTAGAAACACAGAGAGAGAGAGAGAGAGAGAGAGAGAGAGAAAGAAGAAGAAGAAGAAGAAGAAAGGAGGAGGAGGAGGAGGAAGAGGAGGAGGAGGAGGAGAAGGTGGTGAGGGTGCTTTTTCTGGAACTATTAGGTAGCCTTGAAGCAACTGTTGAATCAACTTTCAAGGAAACTCTGTGCTTGGCTTACCTTGCTTTGCTGTTGGGAATGTTTCAGACAGCCAGGTGAGTTGGTCATTCTTTTCAACAATTCTCGAGGTAACTTTTGTGTTCTGAAGGAAGGGGCTGGTTTTTCTTTTATGAAAATAGGTATACATTTGCTATTGAACATATTAGCTTTGCTTACTTGAAAATTAATTTGAGACTCTAGTATTGCTGGAAACTGAAAAGCCTTATAGATCTGAATCATACAAGTTCAGCTGATCATTATAGAATATGCAGGGAGTTAAAGGGTTAAAATTTGGACAGATCTAGAGGTGGAGAGGAGGAAGAGGATGCTGACCAGAGCTGCAGTTGGATTAATATGCTTTTCTCATGAATGAATTGGAAAAGGAAAAGAAAAAAAATGAACAGACAAAGACCTTTAGGGGCCTTAAGGGAAGCAGGTGCTAGAAAGCTGCTTGCTGAGTAGCAGTTGCAGCAAGGATATAACCCAAGTTTTGATCTCCTGTGTGGATGTGACTTTTAGACCAGCTTTGACCTTGACGACGAGTTTGAGCTGAGCCCGTGTACAGCCTCCCTTCTGTGAGTCTGCTTACCTGGCCAGGACAGGGTTTACAGGAGGATAGTGACTTGTAGTCAGCAGAGCCTCATGGCAGCATAGTCTGGCATTTATGGACACCTGGTTCTTTTATGTCTCGGTGAGAAGCCCAATCTAGGGGCTTGGCAGGCACAGGTGTTGGCAATTACATTTTTTTCTCCTTTGCAAAGCTCCCTTCTTGGTTATTCAATGGGATCATGACTATAGATATTAGCTGCCCCTCTATTCAAAGGCACACCAGAGGGGTTTGGTCATTTTCTAATAATCTAGGTTAAAGACTGAGCCCTGCTTCCTTATGGGGCTAAGGCATAACACACAGCCTGTTATCTGGAACTAGAGAATAAGGCAAACACATAAATAAGGATAAAAGCACATTCTCTATACTGTCTCTTGCGGAAATAAGGGTGATGCAGTAGATATGAGCATTACACTCCCTGTGTCTATAATGATTAGTGACAACCTGTGACTGTAGAGGAAAAGTTATTTTGTATGGTAGAGCAAGAACATTGCTAAATGTCTATGAAAAATGCTCAAACTAAGTACATTTTTGCTGGTTTACTTCTCCACATCAGCTTAGTTATGCTTTTCTACCCATTCTGAGGCCTAAAGATGACTACTGGCAGGAAAGCTACCGGTAATTATTTACAAGGTCAGTCCTAGCTGCACACTCTGCATATGGGTAGTGACTGGAGGAGCCGGTTCTGAGACGTCTGCTAGTCCAGCCTGCTCACACAACCCTCAAGTTTGGCAGATGCGAGAACATTGGACTCACTGGGTGCAGTGTTGAGTCATGGGTTATTAATTAAATAAAGGAATATTCACGTGTTTAAAGTTTCATAGAGGGAGGTGGACAAGAGCAGATAACAGTGAGTATGTTATGTGTAGGGAAAATGCACACTGATCACGTGAGGAGGAGAGTGACCATATGTGTTTTAGGCTGGATTTGGCTATGACTTCTGGGGACAAAGACAAAATCTTAGGTGCACTTAATTATTCACATGAGAAGTTGGAGGTCTCTAGACAGACAGTGTGTATTGTGAGAGCTTGAATGTGACTAAATGGGTTTTCCTAGGTTCTTCCATGCATGTTTCCAAAAAGGGTAGTTAGTAAAGGAGTTCCAGGATTAGTTGTAAAAATGATTAAAAAGTTTTAGTGGCTTAAATGTTGTTTAAATGTTTGTTCAGTTGCCTTTTTTCAAAATTGAAAAAATAATTATGACTACTGGAAATGTACTGAAGCCTTTGTATCACACTGAAGTTTACCAGACTGGTGTATTTACAAAGCAGTTATGTAGTGTGGTTAATTCAGAGAAGAACGTTCGAATTTATGGCAATGTGAGGGACATCTTCCCATGGCTTTCACTGAGCAGAGAAGGGGCCAGCTTGCTTGATTTACCCTGAGCATCTTTTCTCCTGTATACCTCTCATGTCTTGTCTAGGGTTTCTAAACCTGTGGAAGCTGAGTGCAAAATGATTATGTGTATGATGACAGGCTTTTCTGTTCTTTCCGTGTGATTCATGCCGGAGAAGGTAGCTTGCCTGCTCATCTCCTTTGATTTTAGAGGAGATTTCTGTGCTGTCTCCCACTTTTGTCCTCTGGTCCCGCCCTCCCCCGCTGCTCCCTTGGCCAAACACTGCTGGATGTGTGTATCAGATAGCTATGGATACATCAAATTCTATGTGTATACACTGTATCTTTTTCCCCTAACTGGCCCCTCACATGCGTTCCTTGTCTGTGAGTGGAAATGCTGTCACCTGTCACCCAGGCTTCCATTCACTTCACATATCTCATTAGACACCAAGTCTTCGTGGTTTCAACCCTCATTCTGATGGAACTGCCTTGTTTCTCCCATTTTCATTCTACTTTTTAGACCTATATCTGGATCATGGTAATGGTTTTCTAACTGGTCCTGGTACTGTGCCCTTCCTCTGTGCTCACATCCTAATGCTCGTAACTCTTGACTCTTTTGTTACAAAGATAAAGGGAACTAAGGATGGAATCAAGGTTGCTTATCAGGTGATCTTTAAATTGGAAAAGATTTCTAGATTATTCAGATGAGATTGATATTGTCACAAGAGTATGTATTAATGGGAGAGGGAAGCAGAAGTGTTTCTCGGAGTCCTGTGATGTGAGACTGACTCCACTAGCTGTTGCTGCCTTTGAGCATGGAGAAAGGGTCTGTGAACAAGGAAATCCGAGCTTCCTGTAGAAGCAGGAAAAGGCAAGCAAGAGGATTCTCCCTGACTGTCTCCAGAAGTCCTGCTGACTCCTCAATCTTAGCCCTGGGGGCCCCTTTTGAATTTCTGACCTATAGAACTATGGGACAATAAATTTGTGGTGTTTTAAGCCATAAGTTTGTGGTTTACTACAGCAGCAGAAAATGGATGTGCTGGTCCTCCCAGTCTCTGTTGTGCCCCTGCGCCCATCCACATGCCAGCCTCATGGAACTTGTCAGCCTTTAAAATCTCTTTGCAGCCCCTCTAGCTCCATCATGTTGTGCTTTGTGCCCAGAAGACATTGAATAAATGTTAAACAGATAAGTGAAAACAACCTGTTTTCTAGGACCTTAGTCCCAGTTATGCTTCCTTTTTGGGGGGAAGAGGTAGATTAAAAGTCAACACAAGAGTATCTTATGTTTTCCTTTCTGGAAACAGGATGTAGTCAAAAGGTATTCTATCCTTTTTTTTCTTTTTTCTTTTTAATGGTATGTTTTATTTTTAAATTCTACAATAGCATTTTTATTATCAGTGATTTTTGATAAATGAAAGAAAACTGCAGTGAAGTCCCTCATGGATCACCTTTCTTACTATTCTGAAGTTAGCTTTCTAGTTATTTATTCATTTATTTTATTTTATTTTTATTTCTATTTTTTTGGTACTGAGAATCAAACTCAGGACCTTGCCCTTGCCAGGCAGGTGCTGTGCTGCTGAGCTATATCCCTGGCCCTTTTCTAGTTGTTTATGTACTTATATCTATGGTCTCAAAAAAGGCTCATACTTTATGCAATGTTTTAAAACCTTCTCTTCATTTGGTGTAGCATGAACAGATTTCGACAGCCCTTTGCATGGCTGCAGGAGGTTCTTCTGTGTGACCATAGTAACATTTATTTAGCATCGGTGTCATATTATTGAACTTCTAGAATGTTTCCAATCCTCTCCAATTATGAACAACACTGTAATATCTTTGCGCATGTCTGTGATTATTATTTTAGAATAAATTATTTATGTGTAATAGCTAAGTCAAAGATTCTAGGATGTTTGTGCTGTTTTATATGTATTGTAAAACTGCCTTCCAGAAAATTGTACCAATCTGCAGTCTCTCACCAGCACCTTGCTATTGAAGTGATCATGTGATTGCCATCTTCTGATTATATAACAAATATGACATGACAGTATAATGTACATTGGAAGTGTACCCTGCGCTGTGGCCAGCCACCAACCCACCCAGCTCCTTTGTAACCAAGACAGCCTCCTCCTGTTGCCCCAGAAGTTTGGTACCACTGATCCTCAGAAAATTGTGGGGATTGGCCTTCTTTCTGCTATGCTAAATGCTGGAATCCAGGGATGGAATAGTGCTCTCTCCGGCTTTTATAGAGTTCTGATTTCTGGCAGGAATCTCTGAAGGGTGCTTGCTGTGGTGTCACACTGATAGACCCTGTCCTCTCCCTTGACCGGCCTCCCAATCCTGACTCCAGACCTTCTCTGTGCGTAAGGCAAGCTGTATATGCAGGTGCTGCCTTTCACATGGTATTGAGTTCCTAAAAACTCTGGTTGTTTTTGGAAACAAGTAATCTGGTATATACAGAAGAACGAAGAAGATGTCAAGTTTATTAGCTATATTTTCTTTTTTGGTAGATTCTTTTTTCCTCCTGTGAGTTTAGGAAAGGCAGCCTAGTTGCCATGGCAACACAAAAGCTTTCAGGCACTTGTTTGTTTGTTATATTCCTTTGCCATTTTGGAGTGGCCTGTGGAGGCTCTTGAACAAAGATGTGCTGCTTAGAGTTTGACAGTTAAATCACCATGCTGCCTGTCAGTGCGGAGAGCCAGGAGGAGGCGGAGGCGGAGGCGGAGGAGGGACAGCCACAAAGCTCCTTTTTCGTTGTCTGCTTTCGCAAAGTCTCTAAAGCCACCTGAATCTGGATCAAGTTTTTATTCTGTGTCTCTAAAATTACAAAAGAGAACCAGTGAAAACTGGAACCACTCAGCTTGACTTTTTAATGTTATTTCCAGCTTCCACTCTGCCCTCCTTCTCAGATGTAAGGGCCCGGTGCTGTAATTCTGGGATTTTTCTGTTGAAAATCTGCATGTACAGGAGCTGTCCGAGTCATTCCACGGGCTCTGGAACAGAAGAGGGGCTGGAAAGACAAAGCAGAGCTTTCCTTTTGAGGTGGAGGCGCATTACAGGTACATACATACGTGCACACACATAGATGTCGACTGCTGTTTTGTGGGAATATGGGATCTTGTTGCACATATTTTTTCTGAATATATTCCTTTTTAAAATAGTAGATATTATATCCCTATAACTTTAGTGGCTGGTAAGATCATTATCATATCTTTTCATCATATAGCTATACTATGGTTGGATTCACCCTTCCTTCATTTATGCATACCTATCTGTATTTATAGCAGTGCAATTCATAATAGCTGAGTGTTGGAGGTGGCCTGTATGTTCATCAATAGATGAATGGATAAAGAAAATGCAATATTTGCACACATTGGAGTACTATTCTCTCATAAAGAAGGAACTTGAGTTGTTTGTAGAAAAATAAAACCATAATGTTAAGAAAATAACCAGACACACAACCTTAAATATTGCATGTTTCTCTTATATGAGAAATCCAAAACATAAATAAACAGGAAGAAGGGGAGGAGAAGGGAATAAGAAAAGAATTAAGCTGTTTTATGTACATTTACCAGCTCTTCATGAGGAATATAATCATTGTGCAGTACAAACATGTACTAATAAAAAAATAAAAATTAAAGAAAATTTGTAGGTCAATCTCACTCAAGAACATAGTATCAAAAGTCCTATACAAAATAATAACAAATAAACCAGATATTGTGGTGTAGCCCTGTAATCCCACCGCTCTGAGAGGCTGAGGCAGGATGCTCACACATTTGAGTTTATCTGGAAGAAAATTCTGTGTTTGCATTCTTGGGCACCAATATATGATTTATGAAGTGTTCAGCAAGTCAGCAACTTCCCATTAAATGTCACTCCTCCAAATTTCCTTTTTTCTTTTTAAGCTGAAAATTGAGTGTGAGAAAAACTCTATATAATGGGACATGCAGAATGCCTTATGTGTGTATAAATTCCGAAGTGGATGTGTTAGCTCTGGCATGGAGGCATTGTTAAGCAAAAGGAACTCCAGGAAGAAATAATATGGTTTAGGACCACACTAGTGAGTAAACTGCAAGATGCATTACGTTGCATTATAATCAGTTCTGAGGGGTGACCAGGTTATTCCACTGCACTGAGGTTTCAGTGGGATGAGCCTGAGGCACGAATGTGAACTCACGGACAGACACTGGCCCTGTTCTGCTGCTGACAAGCGTGTGAACCTGCGGTAAGGGCTCCGTTTCTCGTTGCATTGACAGAGCTGTCCTTTATCCATGTAATTCCTTTTGGATCTAACATTTAATTATCTGAAGCTGACTCTGCTCGATGTCATTCATTTGAGTCCCTAATAAACTTCTCAGAGTTGAAAATTTCACATCCGGGACAATTAGTGCGATTTTATTGTAGTGAACTCAGTGTCATTTAATGAGTTTTTTTGGTCTGCTCACTTTTCTTCCTTTTTCTATTTTTAGAATTTATTTTTATACATAGAGGTAAGGTGTACAATATGACTCTGATATACACGTACATAGCGACATCATTTCTACAGGTAAGCAACTTGACATTCATCACTGTCCGCACAAATCTCTGCTTAGCTGAGTTACCATCTTTCTAAATTTGTGTGGTTGGAGGGGGCAGAGCATTATAAAACGTTACCTCTTTCTTTTCTCCTAGTTTGACTCAAAGGAACCGCTATTCAGGTAGTCTGATCGCGCTGCTAATCAAGCGACCCAGCTGCTCAAGTTCCCAGGTCAGTCTGACCTTTCAGTAGAGGAATTCAAGGCTCTGTAGCTATTGGAGCTGACTCATGCTAACATTCTTCCTATTCAAGTACCCAAGCTACCTTCATTCTGGCTCTTTGCACATCTTGTTTCCTTTTCTTTCCAATATGTAGGCTGCAGGCTTTTCATATCTTTTCATCCTATTCTGGTTTTATTTTTTAGCCAGATCTGTATTCCACTGCCTGTGAAACTTGAGGCTTGGTTGGTGGTGCTGGTTTTGTCCTAGCTCTCCAGCTCGCCAGAGATTGTGAACATCGGGCAGATTACTGCAACTATCTAAGCCCATGTATGCTAATCTGTACCAGTGAGAATAATAAAACCAGTCTAGCTAGGTGATTGGGGATGGAACCGACCAAGCATGGCGTCAGCACATGGTTGTTGCCTTCAACCTCCAGTTTCATTGGCAAAGTCTTTGCCTGTGGAATTTAACCTGTATCTGGATGTGTCACCTGTAGACTCTTAAACCCTCAGGAGGAGAAGGATGTTTCTTATGTTAATTGTAGCTAATTTATTTGTTCTTGATGTTGCTCTGCCCTGTGCTCTGCACACAGTTGGTGCTGAAGTACAAGTCCTTAAAAATGACTTTTAAAAACCACTAAATAAAGACATAGGAAAAATTCTGTTAGATGGGTTTCACTGGTACATTTTTCATAGTCATCAATGTCTTAAAACATTGAACAAAAGGTTACAGATATTTTGGTTCTTTGGCCAAGGCTTATAAATATTTTAGCTGAGAGAGTCTTTCATCTAACTATGTTGCTTTAAAGGAATTTGAGTTGTATAGAAATCTTTTAATTATCAGAATCTTCTTAGAAGGAACCTCTGAGATTTGAGATAGGTTTACATATTATTATATAAATCACAGTTTGCTTTAAGAGCTTATCTAAATCCCATCTGTTTGATTGGAAAAAAGAATTTGAAATGAATTCATCTAATTTTCAGTTTTCTCCCTTGGAGAGAACTGTGATTGAAAGTCAGAGCAGGGTTATGAGCTTCTTCTTCTTCATTTTCTTTTTTTCTTTTTTTTTTTATGGTTTCCAGAGGACGATTTAGAGTTTCCATAGTAATGCATGAAGAGTCATCGTTTTCTGTCATAATTTCCCAGCAGAGAAAATGGTATTGGTAACTATAGTTTAGGAAAAATGAAAAAGTTGATGCCAGACCTTTTTAAATTTGTGTGGCTGATGAGGGCAGAGCATTGTTCTGTCAAGTTAAGGGTGACTGATTCCCAGGACCACACAGTGGATATTGAAATTTCAGGGAAACATACCCCTTATTTTGATAGTCATAAGAAAAGGTTCTACCAAATTGCCTCTGAGGTTCACCAAAGCATTTTTGTTTTGGGAACTAATGATGTAACTCTATGTCCTTGTCCTCCGTTGCTTTTCTTTCTTACTCTTCCTTGGCCCCTTATGTTGCTCTTTGACTCATCCTGTCCCTCTGTTCTCTATCTCTTCTCTGTGGATTTCTTTGCATGTTTGTCCTGGCCATTTGGGCCTCTGGGAGAGTAGGGTTATATGTCTGGGCACCATCATTGGTATCTTTTCATTGTCTTCAACTTGCTAAGCCTGATGTGTTGCCTTCCTTATAATAATTTAGCCTGTTTTCAGGTTTTCTAAAAATAACAGCATGTATACATCATGTCACAAGGTGTACCTAGTGCATTTTTGTTTTTATTAAGTCTGAGCAAATTGTTCTCATTGGTGAATTTAGAGTCATGAAAAATGCCTCCTAATTAATCTGTCTGGTAAAAGCCAACACAAAGGACTGTTCTAGGAACAGCCATTGCTTACTAGATGCTGGGCTGGACCAGGAATTTCCCATATCTGTAAATCCATTTTTGAGACCTTCAAAATTTGCATTTGCCTTAGCTGATTTTGCTGTGAAGCACTATTTTAATAATTTTTAAAACTGGATATTATCCACATTTGCTGGAGCAAGCCTTATATTAATGGTAATTGGCCTAGTAGTTTGAAATTTTTTCCTCTGGTTATTTAAGAGAATGGATTCTAGAAAAGTCAAGGGGATCTTTTGCTTTAGCAGAGGAATATTTTCCTTACAATGGTATTGTGAAGGAAAGTTCCTTGATAGTAAGGGACATCAGATGATAAAATTGATTTAGCATTTAGATCTTATTTATCAGTTGCTGCCCTTAACTGTGCCCAGCCTTCTATGTTCTGTTGGTTAAAATTACTGAAGATTTTGCTGATAAAGTGTCTGAGGACCTCAGGACCAGTTAGAGAAAATTGTCTTGACACACAGTTACTGTAGATTGGCAGGAAGCCTCCCTCTTTTTTCCATGCAGCATGAAAAGACCAGGTGGTAGTGGTTTCAATGGCAGAAATGAAAATCTGCATGAGGTACCAGGCATCCCAGTATGGTGTGGCTTTTTGTGTTTGTTGAGTCAGAACTGGAGAGAAGAATGGGGCTTCCTCTCTGATAGTGAGAAACCCGAGAGGGCTACATTTATAGTTAGGCTTAAAATCCACCCATTGTCCACATATTCATACGGCTATACCATCAGAAGACCCACCTCCTATTAAGAGATGTGGGAGCAAGAAAGAGGTGTAAGTGTTCTGTCTTCAAGGATCTTAAAATCAAGCAAGGAATACCAATTTGAGGTTTCTTTGGATGCCTTTTCTGTTACACACACAGTGTTTCAGAGAGGAAACTTGAAAGGATAGCACCATAAACACTTGCAGTGCAAGTTTGGTTTACTTTCTCAATGATCTAAGAGAAAAGAAAATTTTAGGAAAGATGTTGGAACAAGACAGGAATTGGTATAGGTTTCTTTTCATGTCTTATTCTCCATATGCGCTCTCTGGTGTTTATTGAATAGTACTTTATGGAGAACCACATAATAAATTCTGAATGAAATAGACAACAAGAAGGGTACAAGGAATATTAGACTCTTTCCTTTAAAGTTTTCTCAAAGTAGAAAACTATTAGCCATTAATCAGCTGCCAGATTGCAATGTGTTAAATGTTTGCACTCTCATTAGTGTGGAAATAATAGATTATTTTTAGAGTTGGTTGAGAAGGAGTCATATAAAAGGGGACTTGGAGTCATGTTTGACTAGGCATTTTTTGGGAGGCAGTCAGAATAACAGACTCAGAGACTTAGATTCAAAATACATAAGTAGCCTCTGTTCAAGAGCAGTGAGTTGAGCATGTTAACTTTGTTGAACTAGAAGGTTCCCATTTGAGCATGGTAGGATAAATTTTGGGAAATCTCTCATTGTTGAACTCCATATTCTGGCACAGACAAAAGTTTTGGCTTTATCTTGTAGCTAATATGGAACCATTTACACTAGCTGATGGCAAGGAACATGGTGAAAACAGTACTGGGTTTTCTTAGTTCCATTTCTCATTGCTGAAACAAAATACCCAATGCCAAAGTTAAAGGAAGAAAGGTTTATTTTGGCTTGCAGTTTGTAGAGGTTTTAGTCCACAATTGTCTGTTTCCAAGGCAGGGCAGCATGGCAGAGGGGCTCGGCAGAGAAGAAACAGTTTGTGGCAAGGCAGAGATGGAGCAGCAGAGTAATAAGCAGTAACAGCAAGCCTGCCATTCTTTTTCTTTTTTTTTAACCTTTATATTCAATCCATGCCGTGGGCCTGTTGATTGGTGCCACCCACACAAAAGGTGGGGCTTCCATTATTCACACCCTTCATCCAAGTTTCATGCTCTCAATCCACATTCACATGCCCTAAATCCAGCCACTTCCAAAAAGTCCCACATATAACTGCATGAGACCTTCAAGGGACATCTAGATACAAGCCATAACACTGGTGAAGGTGAATTGTTTCTGAGGTGGTAAAGATTAATTTAGGGGACAGAGGGAGCAAAGAAACAGAGGGAATCTAAAGGATTCTTTGGTAATCTATAAGGAATATAAAAATACAAACTATAACAGGTCATTGTGCTGTGATATTGGCTGCAGAAGTCTTAGGTCTTTAACCACTTTCACCTCCCAACTTTGCTGATACAGGGAAAATAGTATAACTCCCAACCTGCTAAATGTCAGCTATGATGAGTTCATGTTCCCCAAAATAAAATGAATTCTAAAGAACAATAGAGGTTAGAAGTGGGAAAATTTTATTGAGAAACATAGCTCCTCAGAGATAGGAAAGGACCCAAAAGTGAGTTGCCAGTGAGCCTACTTTTAGAAGGAAGTTTTATAGAGCAAAAATTACGAAGTGGTTACAAAATAATATGGTGGGCAAATGTGGGTCAAAGGTATGATCAGTTGGCCCTTCTCCCCCAGGAAGTCTCCCAGAAAGCAGCATCTCAGGCTGTCTCTTTGGGACCTGAAACTCTCGGACCCATAGAGTGGCCTGGGCTGTTTGGATCGAAAGTCTGTGCAGACCTGCATCTCGGCGCGACTCTTTGGGACTGGTAAGGACGCCCTTCATCGGCAGGGAACTGCCTGGAGATCGGCATCTAGGACGGGTCTGTTTGGGCCTGTAGCCCCGCCCTTCACCCCCAGGAGGTCTCCCAGAAAGCAGCATCTCGGCCTGTCTCTTTGGGACCCGAAAGTCTCGGACCCGTAGAGTGGCCTGGGCTGTTTGGATCGAAAGTCTGCGCAGACCTGCATCTCGGTGCGACTCTTTGGCGCTGGTAAGCACGCCCTTCATCCGCATGGAACTGCCTGGAGATCGGCATCTAGGCCGGGTCTGTTTGGGCCCGTAGCCCTGCCCTTCACCCCCAGGAAGTCTCCCAGAAAGCAGCATCATGGACTGTCTCTTTGGGACCCGAAACTGTCAGACCCGCAGAGTGGCCCGGGCTGTTTGGATTGGGAATATTGTGGAGACTGGCATCTTGGCCAGGTCTGTTTGGGACCAGGAACTTTTCAGAAACCAACATTCTGGCATGACTCTTTGGGAGCTGTAGGCCCTTCACTCACAGGGAACCTCCTGGAGACCTGCCTGGGACAAAGCACAGAGGCCTGGCCTGCCTGAGATTCCACAGGCTCAGGGGTGGCCACACCCAGCATTCGCCTTACAACTTAGGGAGCCAGGAGCCCACAGAGGGGAGTTAGGACCCTGTGAGGAAGCCAAGAGCCTGTGGGGGAGCCACTGCCCCTCCAGGAACTGAGGGTGTAACAGGTAATTTGTCACATAAGCAGAGAAAGCTTTGGAACACTGCTCAAAGTAAGGAAATATAGAAAAATGACAAAAGGAAAGACCAACAGGCAGGCTCAAAGTCTTAGTCCTCCCCAAGAAAGCTTAGAAGCTGTGTACATAGAAGAAAAAAGAAGCCATACACCTGAAATGTCTGAAATGATATCAAATGAAATAAATATGCAAATAGGGAAAGCTATGGAGAAATTCAAACCAGAAATACTTGCCCAGGTAAAAGAAGAATTGATAAAAACAGTGAAAGAAATAGTGAACGCATCTAGTGAA
>PVJX010021790.1:0-31448 GCA_004027295.1 Dolichotis patagonum | reverse complement strand
ATGGACAGGTGAACGGATAGATGGATAAATGGATGGATAGGTGGGTGGATGGGTGAATGGATGGATGCATAGATGGACAGGTGAGTGGATAGATGGATAAATGGATGGATGGGTGGGTGGATGGATGGATGGGTGGATGTGTGGATGGGTGAGTGGATGGATGTGTAGATGGACAGGTGAACGGACAGATGGATAAATGGATGGATGGTGCAGTGGAGTGGTAACTGGTGGTTAACTTAAACCCCAGCTGAACTGAATCAGCGGGTGCTGAATGTGGTGCTGAGTGTGGATGGCCCTCTGAGGACCGTGGCCAGCATGGGAAGGAGACCTGGAGAGGAAGAGTAGCGTTGTGGGTTCTCCTCAGTGCTGTTGTTGTTTGGAGCCGTTGGTTCTCCTGGAGGAGCTTGTCGTGCTGGCTGCCCTGATGTGAACTCCACTGTCATTGTCAGAGGAGCTCGGGACCTCTTTGTTGCTGAGCATGACTGTGGTACTTTTCAGGGGCGCTCTGGCCCTTATTTTGAACCTCACTTCTTGGCTCCACTGCAGAACTCTCCACCTACTGGTGCAGACCCATCACCCCGCTAACATAGGCTTTCTAAGTTCCACTGCTGACTTTTGGGTCTTCCCAGCACAGGTCCATGAAATAGACTTGCATGAGTCATTGTCACGGGCTCTACATTTTCAGCTGATAGGTTATTGCCCTGGGATCCAGGCCCTTGGCGGATTTTCTAGGTCTTTAGTGTGTGGACAGATTTCCTGCACTTTCTTTGTATGTGACTTCTTGGGTGACCATTATAAATAATAGCATAAATTTTGTGTCCGGTATGTAATTGTCCTCCTTGTAACCCCGGACTACAAAAGATGGGTGGGTGGATGGATGGATGGATGTGTGGAGATGTGTGGATGGGTGAATTGGTGGATAGTTGGATAAATGGATGGAGAGGTGATTGAATGGATGAATGGATGGATGGATGTGTGGATGGGTGGATGGGTGAATTGGTGGGTGGGTGGATGGATAGGTGAATGGATAGTTGGATAAATGGATGGATGGATGGGTGGATGGATGGGTGAATGGGCAGGTGGGAAGATGGACAAGTGAATAGATGGGTAAATGGATGAATGAGTGGGTGGGTGGGTGGATGGATGGATAGATGGGTGAATGGAAGGAAGGATGCTCTGGTGCCGACATGTGGTAAGAGCAGAGCCTCATTTTTCCCTCACTGATGTCACCGTGGCAGGTGACGTGCACTCACTAGTCCCAGCTGGTCATTTTGAGTCCCGCCCGTGCCTTCCCTCTGTAGACAGGTCCTCACCATCAGCGTTGTCCGTTGGTGTTAGACTGGTGGAAGACAGCGCTGTCCTTTGACAGAGGGGTTGGGGTCTGACATTGCGTCCACTCTTCCCCTTTCTGTTCACATATCTGGCGTCGGGCAGACTTGTGTTGGATTCCTGTTCTACCACCAGGCGCTGTGAACCTGGCGCTGGTTGCTCACCTTCTCCGAACGACAATGTGCTCATTTGTAAACAGGGAAAACAAGGGCGCCTCTTGGAGAGTTGTCGTGAAGATGGATGTTGAGTAGCGCTCATGAAGTGCTCAGAACAGTCTGACATGAGTGCTAGACACAGAGATGCTGACAGTGTTGACCATGGTGATGATGATGGTGGTGGTGATGGTGTTGTGGTGATGATGTGATAATAATGACAGTCAGAGCGGGGGACTGAATGACAGTGACAGAGCTCATGTTTAACCTCACAGTCGAGGGTTCTTTCTCCTGGAAGCCCAGTGCGCTGAGAGTACCCATGGTCACGTTTGGCCTTGGGGAGAGCCTCACTCCAGCCTCTGATTGCTTCTCTTCCTTCTGGCTTCCTGCCTGGGGGAGAGCAGGAGCCTTGGGGAGGAGAGGGGCGCCATGCGGGCAGCTGGGGCGTGACAAGCTGTGGTTCCCTCCCAGCCTTCTGGCCCAGGAGTCTGGTGAGGAGCTCTGACAGTTCCGAGGCCCGGACTCCCCTGCTGTTCTCAGGCGATGGGGCTGCAGGGAGCCCGGGATCTATTTGCAAAGCCCCCCAGGTGATTTTGATCTGCAGCGAGGCCCCACCCCGCACTGGGCTCGCACTGCGGGGCTGTTTCAGAACGGTCCTGCTGGCCCTGGGGGAGGGGAGCAGGCCTCTGGGGCAGAGGCACAGCCAGTGGGCTGAGCTGAGTCACCGGAGAGAGGGAGGCAGCTGTCAGAGGGGCGGCCCTCATGTTCAGCCATCTGAAGACAGAGGAGCAGGTGAGAGGTCACAGTGATGCCCCGAAGTCACAGGGCCAGGCGGCTCGATGGGCAAGGGCGGGTCTGTCCTCCTCCTCCTCAAGTCCTGATAAATGAGGAGACAGCCTAGATTGTTCCAGTCACACGCAAGTGACTGTATGTGTCCACTTGTCCACCATCATTCATTCAAATGGTCCCACATCTTTCCATCACCCACCCAACAATCTATCCATCTATCACCCACCATCCATCCATTTTGTACCCTCCCACCCACCCACCCCTCCATCCCTCCACACACCCATCCACTCATCCACTCCCCTGTCACCCATTCATCCATTCACCCTCCTATTTACCCACCCACCTGTCTGCATCCATCTACCCAGCCATGCTTCCTTTCACCCGCTACCATGCACGGTTCTGCCAGGCAGGCGGGATACGGGTGAGAGCTTACCAGCTTACCTTCCTGGTAGGAGGCGCCCTGTGATGAGGAGAGCCCAGGGGCTACTCTGGGAGGGAAAACCTGGGAGCCCCTGTGGTGGTCTGGGGACAGATGATTGGGACACGGGAGGGGACTCCGAGGGTGGATGTGGTCGAAGAACAACCAGGCTGAGTACAGGGACCGAGAGCCATGCCTGCGCAGTTTCACACCCGCTGTGTCCCCTGCTCCGTCCCTGAGCCCAGCTGGGTGGCATTTCGAGTAGGAGGACAGAGGTCAGAGGGACCATGCGGGAGGCAGATGTGAGGGCCTGTCAGACAGCGGCAGGGTGCTGGAAAGAGGACCCCTCTGAGTGACCCCAGGGAGGGGGAGCTTCCGGGAAGGACCACAGGGGGCGAGTACCTGGCAGAGGGGGCAGGAATGCAGCGTCAGGGCTGGGGACAGAAGCTGGGCGCAGGGGGCCCTGCCCCTGGCTCCATGCCTGTGCCAGCCTGCCCTCCAATGCCATTGTAGGCTTCTCAGAGCCACCTCGTGGCTTTCTCCTCTAGTGAGAGGACAGTGTCCCTGTGCTCCTGGTCACTGCATTTCCAGTAAGCTCAGGAGTCCACGAAAAAGCCCGACGTGCTGCCGTCTGCGCCCTGCTGCGCTCTCTGTGGCTGTGTGCGGGATCCCACGCAGGCCGGGTGGCCAGGCCACGAGCCTCCATCCAGGGAGAGGGGCGCAGAGGGAAGGCACTCGTGCCCGGTCCCGCAGGCTCGCTGACTTCCTGGCCGCCTCAGGCTCCTGGGTCATCACGAGCGAGCTGCCGAGAGCCCCAGCGAAAGTTGGGCAGGTCCTGACCCTCACACGCTGGCTCCGGGGTGCAGACCGATCCTCGGAGGCTCCCAGGGCTGGTGACCCTGGTTGGTGACGGGGCTCCGGCTCTGGGTCTGGCAGGTGCTGCATGGGAGGTTTGTGCAGTGCGGCAGTCAGGTGCCAGGCAGAGGTCCCCGTGGTGGGGTGACCTGTGTGTGGGCCCTGCTGTCCAGGTCACATCCTCGTATGTGTGAGATGGTGGCCTCCAGATCCCCCTCTGAGGCCTGGTGTGCTGTCACCGGGCCGCCCTGCCCTGGCTCCTGCCTGCTGACCCCTGAGCTGGCTGCCGAGGGCGCTGGGGCCTTCACGAGCTGCCCAGGAGCTCCCGGGGGATGGCCCACGGCTACGGTGCCAGGATGGAGGGAAGGGGGCTGGTTTCACGTGGCGCTCTCCTAGTCTGCCTGCCTGCGGAGTGGGGCAGACTCAGGGTGGGCTTCTGGGAGGGGCCGGCAGTGAGTCGGCATTGAGTGACCCGGTCTGGCAGGACCAGGAAGCAGGAGACCTCGGCCTCTCCATGAGGCGAGGGTTGGAGCATCCTCGGGGCCCCCAGCTGGGGGGAAGAGACGTGTTGGGCAGGAAGGGGAGCGGTTTCCACAGACGTAGCCTTGGCTCCCGTGCCCACAGGGTGCACGCCGCCTCTGGTCTTGTCCCTCCCAGTGTGTGGCACAGTGGTGACCTCGCCCCATTCAACAGGGCTCCAGGGCTGGGCCCGCCCTGCTCAGGAAGGAGCTTGGTCCTTAGCCCGCACTGGGGGCCCCTGGTCTAGAACC
Organism: Dolichotis patagonum; assembly: GCA_004027295.1. NCBI lineage: Eukaryota > Metazoa > Chordata > Mammalia > Rodentia > Caviidae > Dolichotis > Dolichotis patagonum. Next base: position 27,135 of record PVJX010021790.1, on the reverse strand, counting down.
AGGTTTGACGGGGTGGGGGCTGCTGGGCGGGATTGGCCCAGGAGGATGGAACTCGGGCCAGGTCCTGAACGGGAAGCCACAGCCAAGGATGGGGCCAAACTGCATCCCCTAAATAAGTTCTAGAAAGATTCTCCCACCTTCGTGCCAGTTATGGTTTATTTCATAGTTCTTTCAGCAGAGGTAGTGCTGCGTCCCTGGGGTGCTGGGCTTTTCCTGCCAACTCAGGAGGATGGCCCGGGGTCCCGTTGGGCTGGAGTGGCAGGGCCGAGGGTCCGGGTGCTGGTGATTACTTCCTGCCGTGTTAAAGCGTGAACGTGCGGGAGGACAGAACCCAGGATGGCTTCAGGAACGTGGCTCAGGAAGCGTCCCCAGCTGTTTGCTAGATAGGACTCGGGGGTTGGGGTTGGGGATGTGGGGGGGACACAGGTCACAGAGGGCCCCCGAATGGCAGGGTCACCAGGAGCTGGGCAGATGGGCCGGGCAGCAGCCAGCCCCGAGGGTCCTCCCCGGGGAAACCTGTGGGAGGCTGGAGCTTGTGGGGCAGGAGAGGGCAGGGGACACAAGGGCCTGGAGACTGGCACCGTCACCTCCAGGCAGGACTGAGGTGCGCTGGTGGTCTCCAGGGCCCCGTGTCCCCCGCAGCCCCTCCTAATGCTCTCTGCACACAGCAGGCCGGGCTCTGCATGCAGCCCACAGCCACACTGCTGTCCAGCCTAGGACGCCACTGCTTCCCAGGGCTCCCGGGAGCCTGGGTGTAGACTCCATGCTGAGGCTCAGTGCCAGGAGGGTGCCTGGTGGCCTCCCCTGGGGCTGAGCGTCCCCAGGCTCCCGGGGGCACAGAGCCGTGTGCTGGGCCCCGCTGCTTAGTAGGCACCGGCACTGGGTGCTGGCAGGATGGATGCACGGAGGGGCTCCCTGGACGGGGCGGGAGGCACTGCGGGCAGCTGGCGGGCCCAACCCCCGTGTGGCTTCTGAGCTTCTCCTGGGACCCCCTCGGGTTGCCCCTCCGCCATGGCCTCCTTTAACCTGATTCCATCCCCAAAGGCCCGGGGCGGTGGCTCGGGAGTGTGCTTGGGGTTCACAGGGCTCCCCACACATTTCCTTGGGAGGTCCTGGGCCAATCCACAGCAGGACAGAGGGCAGGGCGGAGCTGGCGGGGGCTCCGGGTGTGCACCCCCAGGCCTGGCCAGCGTGCTGTATGAGAGCCTCCCTCAAGGACTAAGGTTAGCACTTACCAAGGACTAAGGTTAGCACTTACCAAGGACTAAGGTTAGCACTTACCAAGGACTAAGGTTAGCACTTACCAAGGACTAAGGTTAGCACTTTCTCTCTCTCTCTCTCTCTCTCTCTCAATCAAGCCCCAGCAGCGGTGGCCCCGGGTCCTGGTTGTGTGCTCCCTGTGCTGCAGTGCAGGCCGCTGTGATGCTGTCATTTCCTGGGCTCACTGGGATTCTGTTGTGCGTTTGTGGCCATCAGACGCAGCCTGATTCTACCTGGGACAAAGGGAGCGGAAGCCAGGGCCGGACTGTTCGGGCTGCAGCCTGCTTTCCTCCTCGGGCCCCCAGTGGGTCACCCCAGAGATGCCGGGCTGATACCAACATTTGAGGATGTCAGATCTTCCAGGCCCTGGTCTGGGGTGGAGAGATGCTCAAATTAAGCTAGTTTCAGCAGCAGAGGGTGTGGTGATGTATTAGTGATGTCTGTCATGGTGGTCAATTAGTGATGTCTGCCACAGCCTCAGGATAGGCCCGAGGGTCTGTATGCCCTGTCTGCATCTCCAGATTCCACAGCTGGAATCTGACCTGCGCAGTGGGCCTGGATGGATCCTGTCATCCCTTCAGTCTCAGCGGTTGAGCTGTTAGGGGGAGTCTCGGTGGATCTCATGTGCCCTGCTTACCACCCAGTGTGGTGTCAATGCCCCCATCCACATAGGACCCCCTGGTATAGACCCTGCCCCTGGAACCTCTTCCAGGTTTTCCCGGAGTACCCCAGCCTTCACAGGGCACCGTCCCAGACCTCCCCTACCTCTGTCCCATGAACTCCTGCAACCCCAGGATGGGAGCTGCATCTCTTACAGCGGGGGAACTGAGGCAGCGTGACATGGAGACCCTCGTGGGAAGCCTAGACAGGCTCACGTCTCCCCTTGGAGGCTGTGGCCCCAACGCACTGCTGCACTGCGCAGGGACCTGATAGATGCCGGTGCTCCCCTGACTTCTGAGCACTGACGTGAGACCCTGACTCCACCTGGGCTCCTTGGCCCTGGACCTGCCCGCTGTATTCTCAGGAAGGGGCCGCAGTCCCTGGAAGTGCCACAGTCATCCCCCGAGTGTCCGCCCTTACGGCTTGTGAAGAGTGGCTTGTGGGATCTGCCAGCGGGATCTTCAGGGACAGAGGCTGGCTGGGGTCCCTGCAGGTCAGGAGAGGGGGCCCTGGCCTCCTGTGCTGGGAGCCGGCTGTACCAGGCCTCACCCCGGCTGTGGGGAGAGGGAGGACAGGATGCTGGGGCAGGGGGTGTCGCTGGAGCTGACTGACCCTCAGGGCCAACCTGGGCGGTGGTGCAGCAGCCAGGGTTTGAGACGCTGTCCCAGGAAAAACCAGGGCCTCGACTCACCCTTTCCGGCCAATCTGACAGCCCCGCCCCGTGTGTCCAGGCTGAGCCTCTGGAGGGAAGGGGGCCATTCAGCCAGGTGACTGAACCGCTGTCTTCATGAGGCAGCAGGGCCAGGCAGGGAGGGACGCTGTGTGCCGTCCCTGCCACATGCTGGGCGGGTGAGGGTGATCACCAGCGGCTGGACCCCCTTGGTGACACTCCAGGGCCATAGAGGTGCCTTTCTGCTCCCGGAGGGTGACCTGGTGTGTCCCTCCTGGACCGCTGGGGGGAACCAGCTGAGATACCGAAGCTCAGCCCAAAGCCAGCCAGGATGGGGCATTCTGGATGCCCGGAATTTGGAGCTCTGTTGAGAGTGGGCATGTCTTGGTTCCAGAAGGTTCTTCTGGTGACTGTGAAGTACATGTCAGGAAGGGAGGTGGAGCCTGGAGCAGCCGGCAGCTTGGTGCCAATGTGGCTGCCTGTCTGTGCACCTCTGTGCCACAAACCCTCCCAAGCACCTCTCAGAGAGTGTCCTGTCCTCCCTGCCTCTGAGGTGGGAAGTGGACGTCCAGCAAAATGAGACGCCAGCCCGGCCATCAGATGCTAACTACCACAGCTGACATCTCAGGGCTGACAGCTCATTTTGAGGGGATGATGTTTAAATTTCACACACGGACGTGTTTGGGCTCAGAGGAGCCAGGATTTGAACCTGGGACTGGCTCCAAGGCCAAGGCTTTCACCGTGCCCCATCCCCCAGGAGTGAGAACTTTCCGGAAAGCTGCTGGAGGCCTCTGCTCTTCCTGTCAGGGCAGCGGGCCAGGCGCTCCACACAGAGGCTGTAAAATTAGCAACTTAATTTCGGTCATCAGGAAATCCGTCCAGAGAAATGCGTCTTTTCAAGAGATCCGTTTTCTTGCAAACCAGCGTGATAACAATGAGGAGAAAGACCGAGCTGCGGGGAGAAAGGGCATTTTCTAAATTTATAACAGGGACTCGTTATGTACTTGCCACGCTCCAGAAGGCCACAGCTACAGAGAACAAAAGAGGCGAATCCCAGGGACGGGGAGGAACAGAGGCCAGGGACAGGTCCCTGGAGGAGGGTGAGGGGCTGTGCATGGCTGTCCAGCCCAGCCACACCGTGTGCCCTGCTGACCAGGCACCCACTCCACCTGGAGTGGACCTGGAGTCCATATCATCGCCCAGCACGAGGCAGGAGGGCACGTGAACCAGGGCAACAGCTCTAGTGGGGATGCTGGGGGACGGGATGGATGCAACCCTGACCTGTGGGCTCCACTCTGCCTTCTAGCGCCCCCACCCTGCCCTGAGGCCCCCCCACAGCTGCTGGAGCACCCTGCCTGCACATGGACGCTCAGGACAGCTGACGCAGGGCCTGGGGAGGCCATGGCAGGGGCAGGGCGGTCAGTGCCCAGCTTCCTGGCTTCCACATCCCTGCTGTAGCCGTGGCCTGTGGCCGACGTGATGCCCCTCCTCTGCCCCCCTCCATGCCGCCCCCACACAAATCCCTGTCTACCCCGGGACCCGGCCTCCTGTGTGTGGCAGGCGGGTCAGGGAGGGACATCACACAAAAGGGACAACACTGCTGGGGAGGATACAGCCGGGCCACGGGGCACCCGGCCTCCAGGTCCTGTGTCTTGGGCTGAGGTGGGGCTGCCCCTACCTAGGGGGGCCCTGCCGGGGGACGGCAGTGACAGGGCAGGGGATGTTCAGTGGGCTCAGGTGAGGAGGGCCTGGGTCCATGTCTTCCACACACCCCATGGGCTTTAGCACAGGCTGGGACACAGCCCACAGCAGCATGGCCATTGCTGACCTGTCATCGGCAGTGCCCTGCCGCAGTGCGTGTCCAGCCTGCATGGACAGCCAGGGAGCCCTAGAGCTGCAGAGGCCCCCATGGACTTTTCCCCCTGCCGGGATGCGTGTGACCCCCTCTGATCATCGGGACACACCTACGCCCCTAACATCAACCTCATCAGCGCTGCCCTCGGGACCAGGACTCCATGAGGTGCCCTCCATCCCACTCCCCGCCCGCCACCCCGGCAGTCCAGCGCTCACGTGGCGCCTCCCATCTCCATCCTGGGTTCTCTGCTGTGTTTAACCCTGACCTGCACCTCGCTCTCCTTCCTGGGGGAGCAGAGGGGGCGGCAGCATGCCACACCCGTGACGGTGTCCTCTGCCTCTCGTGTCCGCCCACATCAGCACTGACGTCACCAGCCCCCGGATGCAGGACCTGGGTGCTGTGATGACCCTGTTGGGGTGGTGGCTCCAGGACTGCCATGGGGGTGCGGACAGAGGCGTCCTGGCTGGGAGCTTTGCGCACATGAAGAAAGCTGACGTGGGCTGGTGACAGGTGCATCTCTACCCTGCTACCATGTGCACCATGTGACCTCAGGCTCCACGTGACCTCTGCAGGCCTTGAGCGGGGACCAGCGCGTAGGTCTGGTCTCCCCCCTTTTCTTGCTTTGTGAAGCCTGGCTGGAACAGGGAAATCCTCCCCCGCTAAGACACAATTAAGTTCCCCAAATTAATTATGCACCTGACAGTGGGCTAGTGATTTTCTTAATTTCCACTGTAATTACATTGGAAGAGCAGCCGCCTAGTTCCCCACACGGCTCAGAGGACCTGGGTGTCAGTGCCCATGACAGCGCCGTCTGCCTGTAGTGGACACGGAGGCCCGCTCTGTCCTGCAGACTCACTGGCTGACCGGGGTCCCTCAGCCCCGGCTGTGACGAGGGAAGCGCTGACCACCAGGCTGCCCTGGAGGGGCTGGGCTCTTGTGGCCCGTGTCACAGGGAGGGCCGTCAGGAGTGGGATGTGGCCTCTGGGCTCTCTGCTGTCCTCCAGGTCTCCCTGGCCTCCATCACCACAGGGGACATATGCGGGGACAGCCGGTAGGACCAGGGGAGAAGCTCTGGGGAAGCCAGCGTGAGACCTCAGGGACCTCGACCCCCCAAAGTGTGGCCTCTGCTTGCTGGGAGAGGAGGATTCTGTGGTCAGGGCGGTCCTCAGGAAGGGGCCTATGATGCCAGCCCCGGAGCTGGCCATGGCCTCCTCCTCTCTTCAGGGGACAATGTGTGAGAGCAAAGGACAGCAGCAGAGGCAGAGGTGGGGACACTGAGGGAGCAATGGCAAAGGACACTGCCCTTGATAAAACAGAGACGTGGGGGTTGAACACGCAGACTGTGGGCACCGCCCAGCCTTGCGTCGTCCCAGCCTGTGTCACCTTGCAGGAAAGGAAGCAATGCTCAGGTCACGGCCCCGGCGGCAGCACAGCGGGACTGCGAGGCTGGTTTGTGCCCCGAGTCTGCCGCAGCGACCTCAGTGCTCAGAAGCTGCTGGGCGGGGAGGGGAAGCCGGCCTCGAGCCTGAGGCCTGGCCACCCACGGCCTCGCCAGGGAACGCATTTCTCCATGGCAGCAATTGAGAGAGAAGAGAATATGATGAAGCCATTAGGATGCCAATGACCGATTTAACTGCTGTTTCACTTCTTTGAGGAATCTGGCTGCGCCTTTATCTCCTGGTGTATTTATTGGACAAATTCCAGCCGGTGTCATGTTTTAAAATCCAACAGCCGACTGGAGAGGCCTGCCACCGCAGTGTCCTGGCACCCGGGTCCGACCCTGGCGCCTCTGTGAGTTCACACTCATGCAAATGTATCAGCACATGTGTGTGCGCATCCACCACCCTCTCCAGAGCCCCAGATGGGGCTAGAAAACCCAAAACCAGAAAGGAAAAAGCTATGCATGGTCTTAGGTCACCCCTACACGTAGCCCGCAGTCCAGGCCTTCACCCTGTCAGAGGAGAGTGCTGAGGCTCTTCTGTCCCGTCTCACCTGGAGGCGAGAGGTAGAGATGATACTGTCCCTGCTACTTCATCCTACCATTGGGGACACACAGTGGGTGGGGCACAAGTGTCCCTCTGCACGCGGCCCGGCTCTTTGACCACCTGTGCCATGGACGGGGGCATTGGCGCACTTGCTGGCACCCATGTGACCTATGCCCTGCCTGGAGGACCACGGGCAGGCACGGCTTGGAAGGGCCTCCACGTGGCCAGTCCCCTGCACCTGTGGCTTTGCTGGTTCCCTGGAAGGAAGAGGCACACTCACTCTGTCCTCCGTGTCACCCATCACCAGCACGATTGATTCATCAGCTGTGGCCAGGGCCAGAGAGACAGGGTCACCGCTGCATCCCTCAGCTCACAGTGACTCTCCTGGGTCTGACCCCTAACCCCGGGGGACCCCACAGGCCTGGGAGCTACTCAGTGGCAGTGCCGCCATGTGCAGAAGGCTCCACTTTTGCCATGTGCTCTGCTGGAATGAAACTCCTGGGGGGTTCGAGTTCTGCCCTGGCTCCCGGAAATCACGTGGCTGGTCTGGCCTAGACCGGGTGGTTCCGTCACGGCCTGCCCTGCCCAGGCTGGCAGCAGGGACCTGGAAGGCCCAGGTGTTAAGGGCTGCTTGGGAGCTGTCCCAGGCCGTGGGAACTGTGTGGGTCCTGTCGGGGGCTGGGTTTGACTTGGAGTGGGTGGAAAGAGTGAGGAAGGAAGGGACGGGGAACAAGATGCCCACCGTGGTGACAGCCACCTTGGGAGGGCGAGATGGCAGGCCGTCCCCACTGTTCTTCTTACACGTTTATGCACTGCTTGGGCCTGTACAGGGCGCAGCGTGATTTACAGTCAGAAGTAAACCAGCCGAGCTGTTTTCATTTTAGTGCATGTGCTGCTGCAGCGAGCACCACTGTTTTCATTGCGTTAAAAAGGCTACGTGGGGGCTGGGCACCCCTCCGTGGTGGAGCGCTCGCCAGGCGCGCGAGGCCTGGGCTGCATCCCAGCACGAAACAAGCAAAAGTCACGGCCGCACCCCGAGTCAGAGCTCGAGGAGGGGGAGGCCCTGAGTGCAGAATTCCAGCCCGGGGCCAGTTGAAAGGGACTTAGCCGGGGGTAGGCAGAGAAACTGCAACAGGAAAGAGGGACCAAAATCTTGCAGTACCAAATGACAAGTCTGCAGGTGACTCGTGGGCACCTGGCTGTCATGGGGTATGGAGTCACGAGGGAAGCACAGCCACATCATGAGCCATGGGAAACGGGGTGCATGGGGTGCACAGCACAGGCACAGTGCTTGGCAAGTGACCACTCTGTGCTGGTGACACCCTGGGGCCCTGGGGCCCCCGTGGACAGTGAGCACCCAGCTCAGAGGGTGGGGACAGGGTGAGGGAGACCAGGGACTGTCTCATGGCCAGGGACTGGGGCCACGCCATGGCAACCAGGACCAGGATGCGACGTGCAGTGGAGAGGTGAGGTCTGTTGAAGAGGCTGGCGCAGGGCAGAGGGAACGCACGGCCGCCTCGCTCCCCGGCTGAGCCCCATAGGAAGCGCTGGCAGATGCCAGGGCAGCTGGTCCATGGGGCGCAGAGCTGAGCGGAGGTGAGGGAGGACGGGGGGGGAGGCGGCAAGGAGGCATGCATGGCTTCAAGTCCCTTCTCTGTTTGGTGAAGGGGAGCTTGGGCTCAAACCCAGGCCCCGGTGAGGGTGAGCAAGCCCTGGACCCCTGAGCCACGCCCTTCTTACCGGGTCCCTTCTTACCCACACACAGGGGACTTGGAGGTAGCGACTGAGAACCCGCTCCTTGTCCCGTTCTCCGGATGGGAAGGCAAAGTGCCCGAGGCCTGGGCTCAACCCCAGGAAGAGGGGCTCTGCAGGGGAGGGGCAGGGGGACAGGCGTGGCATTGCGGGCAGCCCGGGACGCTGTGACCCAGGGGGAAGGCTGGGCATCTGCCTCCCACCCCAGTGGCCGGGGACAGGCTCTGGGGCCCCTCTGGGAGTGGCGCAGGCAGAGGCTGCTGCCCTCCTGCACCACCCCATGGATCACGGCTGGAGCCCGAGGGTGGCTGCACGGTGGCTCCCGCCACGGGGAAATTACATCTCTCTCAGAAGGCGCCTTTCTTTTTCTTAATTGCCATGACTGGAATGATCCCAGTTTATCTCCTTTCACCCTTGATGGCGAATTTAATTTAATGGACTGTGACCGTGCAGCCTCTGATCTTCGGGCGTCCTGTTTGCCGGCCTTATTAACAGGTTGCTGTCTGCAGAGTGTGGGGTGGGACCAGTGGGGCCTGGGTGTTCGGTGCGTTGCTGTGTCGCCTGTACCAGACCGAAATGGGCAGGGACATACTGGCCTTCTGTTCCTGTGGGACTGGGGGCAGCGGATGGGCCAAGGCTTCCTCTGTGTCCCTTCCAGGGAAGCTCCTGCCCAAGGCTCCTGAGGTGGACAGGTGCCCTGCCGTCTGTCCCCAGCTGCCTGCTGCTCTGTGTGTACCCTCAGCTCTGTAGAGGTCACCTGCCTGTCGCACCAGGATCTTCTCCCTCTCAAAGTTGGCCAGAGCAGCTGAGGTTAACACGTGTCCCTGGCTGCAGGATGCAGCCACGTCGAGACCCTCAGAACCCAGTGGCCATGGGAGGGCTGCTCCTTTGGAGGGCCTGTGTTGTCGCTGGTCCCTTCCTGTCTGGCTCTTTCTCTGTACTGGCTGCTGTGAGGTGAGCTGCTGTCTTCCCTGCCACCCTGATGTTACCGTCTCACTTCAGGCCACCGCAGTGGAACCAGCTGACCGTGGACTGAAACTTCTGAGCCCAAGTGACCCTCGTCTCCTTTAAAGTGCCTCATGTGTTTTGTTACGGTGATAGGAAACTGACTCATCAGCCTCCCTAGCATCTGTGTCCCTTGTGAAAGCCCCACCCAGGCCACCACAGCTGAACCCAGAGTGTGTGTGTTTGAGTCAGAAGGAGAGGAAGGAGAGACAGCAAATCAGGTGTCACAAGCCCCAGTGTCACAAACCCCTTCTTCCCTTGCTTTTCCTGTCACGGTGGGGTGTGGGACAGTGGGCACCTCCTTGTTGATGGTCTCTGCTAGTCCCCCACTCGCCCAAGCCTGGCTGTCCTGTGAGCCCCACGGAGCGGAGTGTGGGACCCAGTTCTGCACGCGGCTGGCAGGTGGGGAGGGCAGCACCTGTCCCCACACCCGAGTTTGCCCTGTGTGTACTCAGCGGCCTTGGGGCCCTGGCCAAGCCCCTTCCAGTTGGTCCTCGGGCCTCCTGTCTCCGCTCTCCCAGGGGCCCTCATGCCTGCCTGGGCACGCAGGGCTCTGGAGATGAGGGTCACGGCTCTCTCCGCAGGCTGCTGGGAGGAGGCAAAGTCAGACAGACCTGAGTCCACCCTGCCTTCCCTGCCCACCGCAGGCTCCTAACTGTGTCAGTCAGTTGTCCAGTCTCTAGAACACCGTGCCCAGCAGCCACAGTTTAAAAATGGTGAGGTTTACTTGGCCCACCGTTTCAGGGGATTCCGTCCATGGTCAGCTGCTCCAAGGCGGAAGTGTCTTGGAGGAAGGACATGGCAGATCAAGGCTGCTTAACTCATGTCCCTGAGAAGTGGACCCGAGGGACAGGCCAGAGGGGAAGTCACCCAGGGCCACACCTCCAGGGCCCACCTAGTCACACCCAGGGCTGTGCCCCACCAGTCCCTCCAGGGTAAAGCATAACTGACCAAGGCGACACCACCCTAAGTGGCACTTTGAACACACTGCTTCAGCGTTCTGAGCTCAGCTTTCTGGCCTTGAAGTGGGGCTCTGTGCGTTCACAGTGCGCCTCGAAGGACTGGGAGTCCCAGCCGCAGCCTCCTTGGTCAGCACTGCGGGGTAGAGAGGCCTCACCGTGGCCAGGAGGAGGCAGTCACAGAGTCACACTGCCCAGCCTGCTGGACACAGGCTCTAAGGCTGGCTGGGTACAGTGGAGACTGGCACATGGCCAGCATGTGGGGGACCCAGCGAGACCTGCGCAGCCCAGGGACAGGCAGAGCCCCGTGGTGGAGTGAGGCTCCTCCCACCAGGGGACCCCGCACTATCCTGGAAGTGGCGTCCTGCAAGCCTAGCCTGGGTACCCTCCTCCGGCTGCCCGGCTCTGCAGACCCGCCCGGCTCTGCAGACCCGCGTTGGGAACGATCCATCCTGTGTGCTTGGTAAATGACAAGCCTTCTCTGCGAACGGCTTTTCTCATAATTTTCAAGCGCTTAAAGGCATCTTGTCATTATTTAATTCTCAAATGGGATTCTTAAGAATCAGAGAAATATGTTCTGCCAATTTCCACCCGCCTTCGGCCAGCTGCCTGGGCGCAGGGTGCATTAAGTTATTACAGTGTCTGTGGCGGAAGGGCCTCGTGCCGAGGGGCGGGGATGTGGCCGGCTCTGCGCCAGCCAGAATTCTGCTGCCCTTTATTGCCGCTATGGAAAGTGTTTGGACATCATTCTAGCGTTTCAGCAGACTTCTGCCGACTCTGCGTCCGCAGGGGAACATGGGTGGGGTTGGGGACCAGCGAGCAGCAAGGCCTGGCTCGTGACTCTGCCGTGGAGACAGGGCAGGGGATGCGAGGTGGGTCCAGCCGAGGCCACCCCCTGGGCTCCGCTCAGGGCAGCCAGGGAGGGAGCTTACTGCAGGCACAGGCAGGGCTCCTCGGGACTGGGGTCACAGCCTGGCTCACATCTGACATGGAGCTCAGAGTGGGAGCCCTAGGGCCGAAGAGGCTGCTGCCACCTCCCGGGCTGGCGGGGAGCAGACACCAGCACCCCTGTCTCTTCGTGGGGAGATGGATGGCGGCATAAGGGAAGTGTAATGTCAGGTGGCAATGCGTGCCAGGACTAAAGTCCATAAAGAGGGACTTTGGTGGGCGCAGGGCTGCAACAGTCAGGCCCAGGATGAAACCCTGGCACAGGCACATGGGGCAGCAGCTAGGAAGGGGAACAGCAGGTGCAAAGGCCCTGGGTTGGGCCCCACATGCAGGCCACTTTCTGGGGTTACACAGCAGCAGCAGTGGTCCAGGATTTAGTGGAGGTCACCAGTGGACATGCTGGTCTTCGGTCTCTGCCCTTCTGGGGTCAAGCCATGCCAGTGACCTGAGGCTACAGGAGTCAAATTACTAGCAGAAGCCATGCACATGGCCAGGGCTTGGTACACAGAGCCGTGCTCTGGCAGGACATCCCACGGGCTCCCTGGCTATGTCCCAGGAAGCAGCTGGAGCCGCACCTCCCTTGGAGCGTGTGGGGTGCGGGTGGGCGTATCTGCTGTGTCAGCCCCTTCCTCCTGCTGCTGGCAGGGTGTGTGGGAGGAGGAAGGGAGCCGGCTGCATCCCTGTCCCCATGATGGCCGTGGGGACAGCCCGGATCTCCTCACTGCCCAGCAGGGACGGCTCAAGTCTGGAGAGTTGAGTGACCAGCTTGGGGTCACACAGCCTGTCACCGTGCCCCTGCTGTGGGGTACTGAGTGGCACCTGGCTGCAGACTCTCCTTTGGGAACCAGGCTGTTAACTGTGGAGGCATCTGGCAGGATAGGGGTCCCCACGCCCCCGACCCGGGCTGCCCACCTGCAGGCCTGGGCGTCAGGAACTTGGCTGCCGGCTTGGGCGGAGGCTACGGCTTCCTTAGAGCCACTGCCGAAGGGCTAGCATGAGCCCCTCGAGTCTGTTGGGCCTTTGTCCCCAGGGGACGGGGACCTCTGTGGGCACCCAGGTGACAAGGTGCGAGGGGTGGGGCAGGTGGGAACTAGGAGGTGGGGGACAGTCCCAGTGTCAGGGCTCAGTGTGCCCGGCACTGCGTGTTCCAGCCAGAGGTTCTGGTGACCACGAGAAAGCCTTGCGCTCCGACTGGGAGGCCGGGCTGACCGGGGTTGGGAAGTCACGGGCTGCATCGTCAGCTTTATCGTCCAGTCGCCTTCGGTTTTGCGACCTGAGAACTTTCTGCCGTTACAAACCTTCACCCTGAGTTTCACAGCTTCAGCCGTTTCTCTGACCTGCCCTGGGACAGGGCATTGTGTCACCGTGTCGGAGTTCCCAATGGCTGTGCTTTCTGCCAGAATATTCTCAGTATGTGAAGATGGAAGCCCCCCCCCCCCGCTCGCCGGATGTCTGGTCCCGCGGGCTGAGTCCCTGCCGTGTTTTCTCTGCTTTGGAAACCCCTGCTGCAGCACTGAGGCTCCCCGTAGCAGGACCTGGAGGCAGTTACCAGCTCCTCTGAAAATCAGCCTAGAGCATGAGATCCCGGAGCCTGGTAACTGGTGTGTGAAAGTGTTGTCATTTTGTTCCAGGAGCTCCAAAGACCTTCATTTCAAAATACTGCGTTGTAGCTGGGCGTGGTGGCACATGCCTGTAACCCTAGCACTCAAGAGGCTGAGGCAGGAGGATCGCCGTGAGTTTAAGGCCAGGCTGGGCTACATAATGAGTTCAAGGCCAGCCTGAATGACATTGCAAAGCCCTGTCTAAAAATACATGTATATATAGCGTTGTAGGACCTTCTTGGGTCTTAGAACATGTTTTTAAATGGTCACACAGAGGCCAGGGGATCTCTCAAGAGTTACTGGTTTCTGGGACTTAACCCCGGGCTACAGTCAGCGCCAGGGCACTGTGAGTGTATTAGGATGACTGGAAGGCTGGTCACAAAGGGCACGGCCCCTTTATCAAGCCAACAAAGAGGAGCAAATGGATTTCCCAAATGCTCCTCACGTAGAGTGTATGAACGTGGTGGCCGGAGGAATCTCCCATCGGTAGGGCCACCTGCGCTTGGAGGAACAGGACGCAGCCGAGGACATATCAGGCAGGAACGTGGCCACACAGAAACAGGACATAGATGCGTGTGTCCTTGGGACTGCAGACTGTAAATAATCTCGCTTAGGGCGCGGGCCGAGGCAAGAAGGTATCTCATTGCCTGTGGATTGGGGTCAAAGCCCTGTGCGGCCTCTGTGTCCTGAGTCTGTGCCTGGCCTGACCCAGTCCTCCCATGGGTCTCCAGTCCTCCCCACCCCCCACCCCCGCCAGCGCACCTGCCGGCCCCCTGTCTTGGGCCTGTGTTAGTGCTCTGCCGGGCTGTTGTGTGCTTCTTAACCGCTGTGAGGCAGGCAGTAGGGTACCTGGCAGCCTCCCCAACAGGCTGCTTCCCGGGATGACGCTTGCATCTGCGATTTCCAGGCAGCAGGAGGACGAGGCTGGCCTTGGCTGGGCAGGCACAGGCCCATGCATAGGAGATGCTAGTGTGACCTCCAGTGTCTTAGTCATTTTTCTCATTGCTGGGACAAAATACCTGACACCTGCAAGTTAAAGGAAGAGAAGTTTATTTTGGCTCACAATTTAGTCAGTAGCTGGCTGGCTCCAAGGCAGGACAGCAGGGCAGGAGGCCTGCTGGGAGAGAGCTGCTTAGGGAGTGGTGGACAGGAAGCAGAGAGCAAATCAAGGGAGGGGCCACCTGGCCACACCCCCAGGGACGGCCCCTTCCCACCAGACTGCAGTCCTAGCAGCAGTCAGCTGAGAGCCCCATAATCCAGTCGCCGCCAAAGCCCTGCCTGTGATTATAGCACACAAGGCTTTGGGGACCATCTAGATACAAACCCTAACACCCTGCAGGCCTGGTAGGAGGAGTTTTCCCCCAGCCCCTCTGCACTTCCCAGGCGGGATCTTCCTCGACAGGCCTCTGCCTGGCCAGAGCCCCCAGCAAATGTCATTACCCTGATTAACCCAGAAGTCACAGCTCATCAAGTGGCTTCTCACCGAGCCTCAGCGTGGTGCTGGGCACAGGGCTGGCCTCCTGCCCAAGCCTGCAAAGCTGCCAAGGTAACTGATGCTCCCCCCCACACCTGCTGCTGCTAATGGCCAGGCCTGGCAGCTCTGCCTCCCCCTCCCGCCTGCCAGCCTACGGGGCTCCAAGGTGGCAGTCACCACCCCGTTATTGGAAGTGTGCCCGGCTGAGGGTCTGCGGGAGCAGCTGAGAAAGCAGGAACACTGCAGGTGACAGCCCTGTGTGCCAAGGCCAGCAGCGGGGCGCTCAGCACATGCCAGGAGTGTGACCCCGGTGACGCGGGCCTCAGGGAGCCTTAGAGGGTCATAAACAATTTCCAGAGACTCTGCACCGTTGGGCAGAACCATTGCAAAGGCCTCACCTTGTGCACTTAAAGCTTCTGCAAATAACAGGTTCAGAGCTGCAGTGCCCCTTCCTCCCAGCCCTGGAAGCCCCGGGCAGCACAGTGAAATTGATGTACGGGTGGAGTGGAGACCTGGGAGCAGGGATGGCATGGCTGGTCAGAAGCTGCTCTCTGGGTCACATTTCAGGGTTCCCTTGCCTGTCCTCAGCCCCCCGGCTCCCGCGGTTGGCACTGTGTCCGGCCCAGTGGCAGCTGTTGCTGGAACTCGGGCTGCGTGGCTGGAGCCAGGCTAAACCCTGCGGTGCTGCCTGCGAGCAGGTCGGGGCCCTGGTGAGGATCTCTGCCTGGCGTGGGGTCCTCTCATGTTGGGTGCGAATCGGTGCCCCCTTGCATTGGACCTCCAGGCACAGAAGTGCCCGCTGCCCCCTCTGCCTGCTGATCTAGCACGAGGCCTGGCACACAGTGGGTGCTCTTGTGTGCATGTTGGGGTGAGGCGACCTCTGACCCTGACGTTCACAGGGCTCAGGGAGGAGCAGGAAGTGAGAGGGATTCACAGAACAGGGTGAAGTGGCTGGCGGCGGGGGGTGTCCGGCCTATTCCTGTCCCTGAGGTGCTGGGGAGGCTGCCAGCTGGGGTACAAGGGAGTCCTGCAGTTGGCCCAGCCTGACCCCACTCCACTGCAGGAAGATCCACCCACAGGCATCATCCTAGTGCCCTGCAGGGCTCCCTGGACAGGCGGATCTGAGGACCACGTGGGCCCCGTGGGCCCTGGCACCATCAGTGGTCTGGGCAATCTGGAGCCCCTGCCTCACCCCTGCCCTCTGGTCTCCTGGGTCCTCTAGCGGGACCATGTCCACTGGGTCAGGAGCCGTAAGCTGAGGGCATCCCCTGGGCCTTGTGTCAGTGTGGCCTGCAGTCAGTGTCCAGTTGCCGGTGCCTTAGCCCTGGAAGTGCCCTCGGGACACTGCTGGGGTGAGAATGGCATCCTGAGGTCTCTGTGTACACAGTGGACCTGTGCCATGCCGCCATCTCTGGGGAGGCCAGTGCCCATCAAAGGCTTGGCCTGGGCAGCCCAGAGGAGACCAACCCTGAGCAGCAGCCCGGCTTCCCGCTGGGACCCCACAGTTGCTGTGCCCTTGAGTAAGGCCCTTGACAATCCTCAGCCTCAGGTTCCTCGCCCGTGAACTTGGGAGCACACCGCGATTCCAATGGGTCACCTCACCGTGCCACGCTGCAGATGTCCAGGGCCTGGTGGGCACCTGCCATGCTGTGCCCTGCCAGGAGCCGCACATGAGGGGTGTCCGCTTTCGCTCCTGACCTTGGTCTCAGCTGATGCCGTGGCTGAGGACGTGCACACGGACGCCCTGGCTCTGGACCGTCTGCCTGACAATGTTTTGATTTCATGGAGGTGTGAAGCCGGTAGGTGTCTGGTGGAGACCATATTTCAGATCTCGAACTTGGATCTCCTCCCGGGCTGCCATATGCGGTCGGAGCTGCTCTCGGCGCCGGGCCCTGGCAGCCCCGTGATCTCGGAGAGTGACCGACTCTCTGCAGCGTGCAACCGGTGGGTTTGGATGCAGGTATTCAGAGAACTGCAGGAAGAAGCTGGCACTTTCTGGTCAACAGGCCGTAGGATGGGGAGTCTGGGTGTCAGGTCCGAGCCCTCCCCTGGCGGTTTCACGAAGCCCTTGGGTCCCCAGCACCAGAGTGGTTTCTGCATCTCTCCTCGGATCCCGTCTTGAACTTCCTGTCCCCACCCAGGAACACAACCAGCACTGGGACAGGTCCCCAACCGGCCGGACCTGTTTCCCCACGTGTCCAGTGCAGGTGGCAGTTCTCATCTCCCGAGTGGCAGCGGGGTGCAGCTGGCTGTCGGAGGCAGAGTCCTGATTCAGAGGACTTGGGACACGGGCACTGGGGACGGGGGGTGGTCTGCCTGTACATGGTGTGACAGGGGGCAGTGTAGGCTCCCTGGGACTGCCTGCCCCTGCCCCTGTGCCCGATACGCCGGCCCCTCTCACAGACACAGAAACCGCGTCCCCGGACCAGGAGCAGACCAGGCAGGGTGCCCACCTTCCACCTGCGAGGACCTCCCAGCTTGGGATGGAGCGGGGGGAGCAGCATGGTGGGGCTCATGACAGGGAGGGGGCTGAGCAGATGCCCCCGCCAAGGAAATAATTACAGAATGCGAACATGGCCTAATTAAGTCATTTTTTAAAGTGAATATGTACAAACACTTGGCAATTAGGCAGCCAATTGCAGAGAGCAATTTCTCAACTGCGCTTGCCTTCCCTGTTTCTGTTTGCCCGATTTGAGACTCCATTTTTTCTTTTAAATTTTTTGATTTGAATACAGGTAGATGCAAGGGTCACCCTCTGAGCTGCTGGGAGAGCGGAAGGAGCTGGAAGCAGGGAGGGCCTGGGGGCAGCGGGCACAGGGGAGGAAGGGAGGGAGCCCTTCCTGGGCCCCAGGAGTTCTTAGGTCCGTGAGCCCTGGGCAGTGGGAGACTGCTGTCCAGAGGGAGAAGCAGGCTGGTCTGAGGTCACACAGCCTCCGGGTCTGGCTCCCCAGCAGGAATCTGACAAGCACCCATTGGGCGCAGGCTGTGGGCGTGGCCTCTGCTATGTGGCTGGTCTTGATGAGCGCTGTCCTTATTCTGGCAAGGAAACTGTATGGGCTCTGAGGGCAGATGGCATCAGGTCCAGGCGGGCAAAAGTCCTGCCAGATGGGCCATGGGGCACTGAGAGGCGCCTTCTTTCCTGAACTCTCCACGCAGTAACTGTTACCCGCTTTCCTGGCCTGCACTTGGAGTCCACTGAGAGAAGTCACAGCAGGCAGAGGTGGTTCCGGCAGACGGGCACAGCGCCCTCCCTCCCTGCCTCCCCTTGGCTGGGCAGGGCTAGCAGTGCAGTGCCCAACGCCTGGTCTGGCTCCCAGCAGCCCCCAGCCAGCACAGGGAAGGGTGGGAAGAAGGTGTCTCGGCACCCGTCACCAGGGCCACAAGCCCTCATTGTCACCACAGGTCCCCTCAGCTGAACTCCTCCTGGAAGTGACGTCACCCAGAGGTGCACACCTGCAGCTTTGCCTGTGCTGGCGGTGACCGGGAGAGGGGGCGCCCCTCCCACCTGGGTCCCAGCATCTCCCGGGTGTGTGAGCTCCCTGCTCGTCCCATCCCCTTCTTCCTGGGACCCAGGGTCGGGGACCTAGACCGGCCAGGGTTCATAGTCTGCACTGCCTTCCCGTCCCTGTTCCTCCATGGAAACACGGGCATCTGCTGTGAGTCCTCTGTGCGGAGCAGAGCTCCGTAGATGATGAGGTCACCTAAATCCAAGGCCTCCTGGAACCTCGTAATGTGACCCGACTGGACACAGGCACTGAGTGGCTAAGGGGAGCGATGGCGCCATTCTGGATGGGGGGTGAGTTTCCTGTCCGAGTGCAGACAGAGACACGGACCAGAGCCATGCGGCCACACACGGACATCTGGAGTCACCAGAGGCAGAGGGTACAGGAGGGGCCCTCCTGTGTGGCCCCCAACACCTTGACTGACCCCAGAACCGAGGGAGACGATGCCTGTTGTCTGATTCCCAGTGGAGGGTACGAGTGTGGTGGCCTCAGCCGTGGCCTGGGCGTCGGGTGTCTTGTCCCAGCAGCGAGAGAAAAGCAACCAGGACAACAGGGATGGTTGGGGCAGACGCCGCCCTGTGTGACAGTGTAGCTGAGGGGCTATGTCACCGCACACCTGTCAACTCCAAGAGTGGCCCCCGTGGGAGCCGTGGCCCCCAGGGGTCGGGCAGTGGCCATGCAGGTCCAAGTGTGCCAGCGTACTGGGCAGCGCTGACAAGTCCGGCTCTGAGGGTGGACCGGAGGTGCAGACTGACTGCTGTGAGCTGGAAACTGAAGTTGGCGTGGAGTCTATCAATTAAAGCCAGGAGCAGATGAAATTAATTTGCATAATAGATGGTAACAAACTCAATATATCTGGCATATTATAGTGTCAATATGTGTCAGTATAATTTATAAAATTTATGATGAAGTATTTTAGGTTCTATTTTTTTTAAGCAAGTATTTGAGGCCAGTGCATATTTTACAGCCATGGTATGTTTTTGTTGGGGTAAATTCTCCATTTCCTGGCGCTGGCAGCCTCACCCGGTCAGTAGGTGCTGTGTGGTGGGGCAGGTCTGGCCACCTCTCGCCGGACGGCTGCTGCTCCTGCCCTGTCCTCCCTTCAGCCTCAGGCGCTGCCATCTCGGAGCACGCCAGCCCATCAGCTGTTACACGTCACTCCCCAGGGGGCTCCTACACCCCAGCCCTGGCTTGAGTGCCCACTTGCTGTCAAGAGCCCCTAAGACACCCGGGGCTGGTGCCCAGGATGTGCGAGAATGTTCCTTACGCGGTGACGGGGCTTGGCCGTGGGATTAAGGTCTTCAGATGCGGGGATCCTCCTGCATTATCCGCCTGTGCCCTGTGGGGGGCCGAGGGGGGCTCGGAGGGTGAATTGTGCCAGGAAGCTGGCACGGTGACAAGGCAGGGGTGGAGGGAGGTGCTCTGAAGATGGCGGCTGGGGCCTCAGGCTGAGGACGCAGGGGACCTCTGGGGGGCGGAAAGACATGGGGACCAATTGTCCCTGGAGCACTCATGGACGCCAGCACCGTGACTTCAGCCGTTGGGCTCATTTCCGGCTTGTGAGCTGCAGGGCCGTCTGGCGATGGTGCACCTTGATTTCAGCCCGTGTCGTGCGGACTTGTCACGGCAGCTGCAGGACGCTCGTGCCCTCTCCTCTGAGGTCTGCCCAGCACCTGCACTCCCCACGTTGGGCCCAGAGCCCCTGCTTGCCCAGGCATTGCCGTGGCAGGGAGAGGAGGAGGGCTGGGGTTGCGATGGGTTGGGGGTGGGGGGCTGGGTTGTGCCGCCCCTGGGCCCCCAGCTGTTGTCCCTAGACTCTGCCCGTGCCCAGTGCTGTCCTCTGCAGCCCTCCCTCTGTGTCCTGTGCCTGGTGGTGAAGCGCCAGAATTTGGGTGCCGAAACAGCTGAACTTCATTCTCCCAGGTTGTGGGAGCCAGAGTGTGGGAGCCGGGGTGTCGCGGGGGGCTGTTTCCTTCCAGAGCCCCCTCTCCCTGCCCCTCCCTTTATGTCTGTCCCTCTGTCTGCGTCCCAGCCTCCTAGTGACACCAGTCTACCCCAGAGTGACCCCTCCTAGCCTGATCACATCTGCAAAGACCATTTCCAAATGAGGCCACATTCACAAGTTCCCTGTGGATATGAGTCTAGGGGACACCACTCAACCCAGGACAAGCGTCCCAGCCAGACGTGACCTCTTTGTCCCCTCGGGTCTCAGCCCGCACATCCTCTCGTCCGAGGACCCCTGCCTGGAAGAGAGCCCCGCTTTCCTCCCCTGCACTTTCTTCTGCTCCACTTGTGCCCTGAGGCTGCTGTGTTTGTGGCTTTATTTAGCACCCCCAGCCCCCACCCCGTGCCCCTCGGCAGCGGGTTCCTTGGCCAGCAGGACCCTTGTGTGCCTGCTCCCGGTGTCCGGTGCAGGCCACACCTGGCAGTGCCTGCGGGCAGCTGGCCGAGGTGGGAGCCGGAAGAGGCTGGCTGGGTCCAGTGAGGCCAGATGTGGGCTGAAGCTGTGGGTGGCAGGAGGTGGAGGGGAGGGATGGGCTACAAGGCCAGGGGCAGAACCGATGGGCGAGTCTGAGGGATGGCGAGGCCGGGCCTGCGTGATTCTCACGGCCTCGAGCTCATAAACACAGCCATTTTTCCCGCGGTGTCTGGATCGATCCTCTGCTAATGGGCCACTCCGCTGGCTCCCTCCTCGAGAAGAAAATCAATTCCCGGAGGTTCTGAGAGTCAGTGCTCCCTCATTCTGCCTGCAAGGCGGGCACGTCTTTGTTCGCTGTGGCCAGGTCCTCCCTGTGAGGCCAGGCGGCAGAGGTCAGATAGGTCCCCAGGCCTCCAGGGACTCCAGGAGGGACCTCGCCTGCTGGGTCATCTTTGTCCTGGCCTGGAGAGACCACGCAACCCTGGGGCCTCTGAAGGACATAAGCACGGGGGCCACCTGACTACTATGTGCAAAGATGGTAAACGTGCCCCATCTTCCTGGACTGGTGTTTCATGTACAGATTTAAGAAGGGAAAATATCCATGTAGAGACACAGAGCTGGGCCCAGAGCGGGGGCCACCATCCAGCCCACCTACCCAGCACAGCGGTGCACGTCTGCAGCCAGTGTGTTCCTATGTGACCGTAAAGGGCTCGGTTTCAGGGTCACTGGGTCATCAGCTTCAATGTAGAACGAACCCCACGGCCTCTGTAGCTGTGGCCGAGGTGGTGGCCAAGTCCCTCTCATTGCTGCAGGGCTCCCACCTGCATCTCTGTACGGCTAGGAGGGACTTGCCTCAGGGAGTGAGGTTGGGGACCTGCTCCCCCTTCCCACCGTGACCCTGCCCCTTGGGCTCGGGTCCTGGCAGGTGCTCAGCTGCCCCTGCCAGCTCATGCCTGCTGTCCGCCTGGACTGAAGGCGGTCAGCCTGGGTGCCGGGGCTCTGGTGGACTTGGAGTCCGGGGCGGGGGAATAGGGGAGTGGGGGCAGTGTGGTGCAGGAGGGTTGTGTGCGTAGATGGGTGCCGGCCTGGCCTCAGATGGGCTGGCGTTGGACCCTGAGTCTGTGCAGCTTGCGTGAACAATCTCAGGCAGACGGTAACCCCTCTGGGCTCCTTTTGGTCTCCTGTGGGAAGGACACAGTGACACTGTTAAGTTCTTCAAGGTGACAAAGAGACAGAGGGACAAGGAGTGCTGGCACATGGTGGCCCCACGAGAAGGTGACATGCTGGGCTTCGCGGCTGGGAAGTCCTCACCTCGAGCCCTTGCTCCAGGCCAAGGCGTCAGCCTGAGCACATCCCCTGTCCCCAGGGGAGCCCAGGCTCCCCACTGCACACGGGGCCACACCACCCGAGGGTGGGGACCCGCATGGGGGTGACACTCAGGGGCTTGGGCTCCCCTAGCCGTAATGTGGTGGGTACTGGGTAGGGTGTGGACGTTGCTGACCCCTGGCCCTTTCCCACAGGTCATCGGACTTCGGCACGTCCTACACCAAGCTCACCCTGCAGCCTGGCGTCACCACCATCATCGACAACTTCTACATCTGCCCGACCAACAAGAGAAAGGTACGCGCTGGCCGTGGGCGGCTGACCGGGGACTCTGGCTCCCGAGGCACTGCCTGAGGTTTGCTTTCCTGCTTTGGGACAGCGGCCCAGGTGTGCGATGTTTACCTGCCCATCCTTGGTCACCCTTCCCAGCCGACTCGCTCAGAGTCCTAAGGCCCCAGCCGGCCTGCAGAGGAGACGCTGCCTGGTCTCGGGGGCATTTGTCCTGCTGTCCGGTGCACAGGACACAGCGGCTGGCGTGACTGCGTGGCTTTGGCAGAGTCCAGGTGCAACGCGGAGCAGCTGTGTGGGAGTCCTGGGGTCCGGGTTTGCGCAGCGTCCCATGGGGTCCTGGGTAGCGCCGTAGCCGTGCTCTCTGGCTGACTGTAGGGTCGGGAATCTTCTCTTTCCAAGGCTACCTTGTTGCTGGTTTCCGTGAGGAGCCCCCCAGACGTGACTGTGCGTCACGAGCCCCAGAATGTCAGGGAGGCCCGAGGCAGAGCTGACCTGTGTGTTAGAGCCTGGTGAGAGCAGCAGCTCAGGGTCACAGGAGGAGACTTGGGCAGACCAGTCCCCGCTGGCTCTCTTTGTGCCTCAGTTTCCTCATTAGAAAACGGGACGCGGCCTACCCTCACACAGAGAATCGTGAGAAGCACTCGCTGCCGTGCTTCGTGTTGGGCTAGGGTTCGAACCTGGATCTGTCAGGCCCTGGAGCAACTTTTGGCACTCTCCAGGCTGCTGGCCTTCCCTGCCCAAAAGTTTGAGGGAGCAGGCAGGTCCCCACATCGGCACAAGCCCAGCCGGGTTGCTGGGGGCAGAGATCAGCAGGTGTTGAACATCCCGGGGCTTGGTGCGAAAGCTGCTGAGCTGGGCGTTTGTTCACATCTTGTTTTCACGGTGGGCCTTAGTTTCCCCGCCTGTAAAGGAGATTCAGGGGACAGAGCGACAGCCAGGGAATGGGACGTCCTTGGGCAGAATCCCGACTCTGCACTGCACGTACGGGCCGAGTCCCCCAGCTGCTTCTCAGCATCCAGCCCAGTCCACTTAAAGTCCTTCCGAGTGCCGGGCTGCAGCTCGGGGCCCGGCGCAGTCTGCAGACCACAGAGGCAGGCCAGGGCCCTGCCATTCGCCCATCCTGGCAACAGGTGCACTGGGTGGGCAGCGCCAGCCTTCTGGAAACTGGGGGGGGGGCTCAGGAATTAGAAAAGGACCCAACACACCCTGCCACAGTGACGCAGGTATCCGGGAGGTTGCACAGCTGGTGCCCTGGGCCCCGCGTGCTGGGTAATGGGTTAAGTTCTGTGGGAAGGCGAACCCTGTTACAAGTCTGTTTAGCAACAGTTACAGGCCGAGCAGCCCTCGAGAGCATCTTAGGAGACCGAAGCGCATTACAAAAGGAGTTCCCTTTTATTTTCATCTCACCTGCGCCCCCAGAGCTCTGCAGCCTGGATGCCTGGGGCAGGCACTCTGCTCTTGTCACTCTTGTCGTGGTGGTGTGACCCGGGGCCCTGGGCGCCCTGCCAGTCCCCTCCCCAGCTGCCACACGGTCTGCTTAGATCTGGGCTGGAAGTGCATCTCTG
Organism: Dolichotis patagonum; assembly: GCA_004027295.1. Classification (NCBI taxonomy): domain Eukaryota; kingdom Metazoa; phylum Chordata; class Mammalia; order Rodentia; family Caviidae; genus Dolichotis; species Dolichotis patagonum. The sequence goes on along the minus strand of PVJX010021790.1, from coordinate 3,865 downwards.
GCTCTGTTTCCCGAGCCCGAGGGCACGGGCGGTGTGAAGGCTGGGCCCGCTGGGCTGCTGGGCCTGGAGTCGCTTTCAAGTGTCTTGTTTTGTGTTAAAAATTCATGTGAATTTTCATCTTACTCCGACGTCCGTGTAGGATCGAATACTTAAAGCACGCGCACACACATGCGCACCTCTCAACGGGAAATCGCCGTGTTGAACCAAGGGTCCAGGGCTGTGCTGCTTCTCAGCATCCCTGGCCACCCTTGGCCACCAGCGTCTGTCCTGGATGACCTGGGCCAAGGGCTTCATGGTCCATTTTCTCCTTCACTCTCCTGCAGTCAGGACAAGCGGTGCACCAGGCAGAGTCTTATCCTGGGGACACCCTGGGCCTTGCAGAAAGCACAGGTCCATTCACCACAGAAGCAGAGCCAGTGTGACGGAGTGGCCCCGTGTCATGTGGCCCAGCAGCCCCCAATGACCAGTGTTGCTGCGCGGTTTTATGGAGGAAGGGAGAGGCCTAGGCTGCTCATCCAGCTTCCCAGAGGCCACACGGCCCGGGCCCCGTCGCTGCTGCCTCCCGCAGCTCTGGACAACAGCAGACAGATCTGTCCCCATCCTGCAGGGTCCCCAAGGCCCTGCCCCTCCAGCGGCAGGAAGCTAGGGAGAAGCGCCGGCCTGGAGTTGCCAATGAGCTGTTGTCATCCTGGTTCCCAGACAGCCCTGGGAGGATGGGTCACAGCTCGCCACCGCAGGGTGCCCGCCTGTGCCCGGGTCTGCTCCACCGGACTCCTGCTCTGCTCGGACAGGAAGCTGCGGTCTGGGCGCTGTTGAGCACCGCAGCTGTGCGTGGTGCTATGGGCTGAATTGCACCCCAAAACACTATGGCTGAGTCCACCTGCCTGGTACTGGTGAGCGTGATTCCCTCTGGAAAGGGGGTCTTTGCAGCTCTGATCTGGGTGAGATGATGGTGTTTCCAACACAACTGGGGCTCCGCTAAGACAAGAAAAAACACAGACGCCAACAAGCACCGTGCAGGAAGACGACATGGGGACGCATGGGAGGAGGCAGTGGGGCAGCACAGGCAGCGACAGCCACAAGCAGGAGCGCCAAGGACGGCTGGCAGCCAGGGATGCCAAGAGCCCAGGTGGGAGAGCTTCTCTCTGGGCACCAGTGCTGTCTCCACCCTGAGGGCAGCTCCCGGGTCCAGCCTGGGGCGAGAGTGGCTTAGCTATTTCTCTACCGAGTCTCCGAGTCCTCCTCCCCTCCACCTGATAGAAGGTTTGATTTTATAAACTCGGATCCCGGGCCCCGCTCCCAGGGCCTGTCTGCCCAACCTGGTCCGGCAGGTGTTCGCGGGCCCCTCCCCAGCAGCGCCGCTGGAGACGCAAGGGCCGGCCCAAGTCAATGGCAGCCAGCCGAAGACTGCAGGAACACATGGGTCCTTACACAGGGTCGCTCATGCCTGCTGGGCAGAGGGCACCCCAGGGCTGGACCCGCAGCGAGACCTTGACCTGCCCGCCATAGAGCACTGAGCTGGCCCCATGGGGATGGCTGTGTCCTTACGGTGACACTCCCTCCCTGCCGTCACTGGAGCTGGGTTAGCTCGACCTTCCTGCCCGTGGTGCCGGCCTGTGTCGCCACCTCTCACCTCAGAGCTGCCTGCTGTGCCCATCTGCCGAGCTCCCCAGTGGATGAGTTTTACGTGATTTTTCAAAACTGATTGGTGCCCCCTGGGCTGGGCCCCAGCGTGTGAGAGAGGACTGTGATTAGGTATATGAATAAATTGTAACATACAAATGATACTAGCATGTAATTACGCGGGTATAAGAGAGTAATTACACGGGTAATTATGCTCCGTAATTGCTCGCGCCGCCCGCTCTGCAAATCGCATTGCTGTTAATGGTTGCGGGCGAGGTAACTGCTCCACGCAGGTCGTAAATAGATACCTAAGGACACTGCCGAGATATGAATTCTAATTGTCATGTAATTAGAGAGCAATTAAATAGTTATTTATCCCACATAAATTAGCCACTCGCTGTCCTCCAAAGCCCCAGCCTGTGGCACTTTTCACACGGTGCAAGGACCCAGCACCCTGGGTCCAGGCTTGCTGGAGGGAGGGGGCATGTCCCTGAGGCAGGGGCGTGTCCCTGAGGCGGGGCGTGTCCCTGAGGCTCCGCCTATGGGGTCTGACCTCAGCGTTCACCAGTGATTTTTCTGATCAGGGCCTGGGAGATAAAGCCTCCAGGGGAACTTTAACCTCACACGGGAGGAGGGACAAGGGTCACAAGTGCCGGAGAAGGAGCCCAAGATCATGACCTTTGCAGAGCAGAGGGAGGAGGGCTGCGAACCTCAGAATGCTTTGTGCTAGATCAGGGGCAGAAGTTGTTATCGACAGCTGGGGTCACCCAGGACTGGGGATTACATCAGCAGGCCACATGGTGAAACCCCCGTGCCCCTACACGTCCTCTCCATGGGGACCCCCGGCCTACCCCAGCTCCTTCCGCAGCCCGCTTTTCCCCATCAGGAAGCCGCTTCTAAGGCGTGGCATCCCCTGACAAAGGCAGCAGCCGCCTTGGCAGTGCCTCTAGGTGAAAGGTGTGGGATCCGTGGGGGTAGAAAGAGAAAAGATGGCCTTGGGCCAGGTACCCCGGACACCGGGAGAGGGGTACGAAGACTCATGCAAGACAGCTGGGCGCCAGCAGCTGGGCGCCAGTGTGGCGGTGTGCAGAGTGCAAAGGAAACAGCACAGGTGACGATCCCTGGGGAGCCGGCCACACACTGACGGTGCCTGGGGTCAGCGTCGGCAGAACCTGCAAAGATGGGGTGACTTGTCCCTCGAGGTTCCCCTGCTCAGGCCTCTCTGGAAGCTGGGGCTCATATCTAAGGCACACAGGCCGCCTCCAAAGTCCCCTCAGGGTAAAGCGTCCCTCTGCAGAGAGTGATGGTAATTGTGTGTGACGGCCATTCCAGAGCCGCTGGCCCTGTGAGCGCGCCCCTATTAAACTGTCTCCTTTTAATGGCCACTCTCCCGAGGAGCGGGTAGGGGCAGTCCCTCTGCAATTGCCTGCAAATGACTTAGAGCAGCCAGATTGCGATGGCACTTCCAAGCAGGGCACCCAGCGCTACCTCCCTGCAAGTCAGCGCCTGCAGGGTCTGGGGGGAATGTCCGGGCACCCCACCCCAGCCTGTGCATCGCGGCAGCAAGGAGATGCCAAGACAGGGCCCACCCAGCAGTGCCTCAGGCAGCTTCTCCGCCAGACCAGCATGCGGGAGAGACACCCGCTTCCTCATCCATCGGTGCACGTGTTTAGGGAGAGAGGAGCAGGCATACACCACACACTCGTTCCCCAGGGAAAGTGACACTGATTTAAAACTCGGGACTGAGCCAGACACCGTGGGAAGACAGAGGAGCCTGGAACCCAGTCCTGTGCTGGCAGGAATATGCACACATTCAGCGTCCACAGGAAGGAGAGGATAGACATGTGTAAGAACATGCACCATGCTTTAGGCTCCACAGTTCACTGTCTGTGTGCCTACACACTGAGCAGCCCAGCCCAACTGTGTAGCCATCCGTCCCTCCATCCACACATCTACACATCCATCCATCCATCCATCCACACATCTACATTTATCCATCCATCCATCCATCCATCCACACAACATCCATCCATCCATCCATCCACCCACACATCTACACATCCATCCATCCATCCATCTACACATCTACACATCCATCCATCCATCCACACATCTACACATCCATCCATCCATCCATCCATCTACACATCTACACATCCATCCATCCATCCACACATCTACATATCCATCCATCCATCCATCCACACACACATCTACACATCCATCCATCCATCCATCTACA